>NDXB01015929.1:0-24820 GCA_002631895.1 Agapornis roseicollis
GCTTTCTGGGCTGTGAGCGCACACTGAAGCCGGCTCATGTTCATTTTCTCATTGACCAACACCCTCAGGTCCTTCTCCCCAGGGCTGCTCTGAATCTCTTCTTTGCCCAACCTGTAGCTGTGCCTGGGATTGCTCTGACCCAGGTGCAGACCTTGCACTTGTCGTGGTTAAACTTCATGAGGTTGGCATCAGCCCACCTCACAAGCGTGTCAAGGTCCCTCTGGATGGCATTCCTTCCCTCCAGCGTATCCACTGAACCACACAGCTTGGTGTCATCGGCAGACTTGCTCTTAAATAGGAAGAGCTTTTAATTTTATGGCTGAAGTTTACAATAACTTCTTTAATCAATAGTTTAAATGCAAGAAAAATAAAACACTTTAACTGCATGTAGGCCTCCAGAGCTTGTACTTTCTTTTACTTTTGGTCATTTGTTCTGAAGGGATTAGATTAAGCACTTAAAAAGCTTAAATAAATAGGAAGTGATTCTACGTTTTTATTGTGATATAAATTTGGGATAGTTCAATTAAAGTGAATATGTGTATACAGGTATAAAACTTGTGTAAGCACTAAGAGCATAAGTCCTGTAGAGTAGAAAGACCAAAAGGTTACTATAAATCAGAAAGATATTTAGTACTTGTTTGTTGCATAACTGTCACTGAGTCATCAGTTTTAAAGCAATGTATTATTTCATTTTTACCCTTGATGTGTAGCTTTCATGTTCACTGGGAATAGATGGATTTTCCAGAATTGGGATTATGCCTTTAAATCTTTCAATTTTTGTTGTGGTTGCTATGTTACAAGACAGAGATTTAGAAAAAAACCCCTTTGCTTTGTTGGAAATTCAAAGCTTTTCAGAAGCTAAATGGTGGAAAATGGGAAAGTTTTAAGACCTGATTATTTCAAAAGGCTTGAGGTTACTACTTAGATATAGGTGTGATGGTATCACTTTGTAAATGAGGCCCATTATGTGTCCCAATTAAAGATAAGGCATTAGTGTGAAGTAGGAAAGCTTTGAAAGGAAATTCAGTGAACTCTGATAGTAGGCTGCTGGAGATATGCTTTGGGAATGGTAGCAATACTACTGTTCAGCCCTCGGACTGTCACCAGTCATGGGCTGCAGCAATGATCTCCATTCAGCTGAGCATCTTTGTTGTCCTCCCCTTGGACTAGGAACCATCTGTGGTGCAGCTTTGGCTCTCCAGCTCCATGCCAGGCACTTCTGTGGCTGCAGTTGGGTGTCACAGTGCAAGAGCATGCCTTGCCTTGATGGTAACAGAAACCTCTGGGACCTGTTCTTCTGCTCCCTGAACTGACTTTCTAGCAGAGAAATTCAGAGCACTGCTTATGATGTGAAAAGCTCTTCAGCTGTACCAGCCAAGTTCCCTCCTAGACACCTCAAGCACACACTTCATTGTTCTTAAACTAGCATTTTTCACTTGCCCATTTTCTTAAGCAGACTGATACAACTGTCTGTGGATTGTGGAGTCCCCATCTAGGCTGTTATTTAGCTAATCCTCTAACCATCAGCAATGGCATCTTTTAATCTTTGAAGTACCTAGACCTTCTGCAACTCAAACAGTAGTGTCAAAAACTGGAACAAGCCTGTTGGGAAGCCAAAGGAAAAGACTGAGATTTTTTTTCAGCTGGTAAGAGATCTCTAGATAAATATGGACTGCAATTATGCTGAGTTTGTATCAGTCTAACAAGATATTGCTGAAAGTTAAAATGAGATGTTAAACCTGTTGACATTTGAAATTATTGTCTCTGATGGGTTTTGGCATAGTGATTGCAAGAGTATGCTGGAGCTGACCAGGTTTGATCCAAATGTGTAATATCCCTTCCACTTACTGAGTTACTACACTTTTCAGTCTCTGGGGCTAGTGAATGGAGTGGCTGGGTGGCATTGGCCGCTTAGCTTAATGTTGGTAAAGTGCATTTCTGGTATAGTCTGCTATAACAATAGAATGTCCATAGTGGCTTTGGTCATCTTTGTTCAACCAGAGAGGTTGCAGTCATGTGGTAAACCCACTGTGGATGTTGCTAATAATTTGCAAGTACTGGCTTGAGGTTACCAAAGTTACAAAAAGCCCCAAGTATTTGCACACCAGTAATCTCAGTTTTTTGCTAATGGCTATTAACAAGCTTCTGATTAAATAGAGAAATATAGATTATATAGTCAGTTTCTCTTCATTAAATATTATTTATTCTCATTCTCTTTAGTATAGTGTGTAGATGGGCAAACTAATACCACATATCCATGCTGCTTAAAACCCTGCAAGGAGTCTGTCACAAAGCTGACCAAGGTCACTTAATCCATCTGAAAAGGTCTTGCATTATGTCTCCCATTCACAGGGATAGTGCTGCCTTACATATGTTTCTGTTGTGGTGGGCTTGTTAATGGTCACAAAGATGTGTACCTTCTAAACAACTAATGCTTAGGGATCAGAATTTATTACAGGAAAACTCTGCACAGCCAAGGGTATGGCCAGCTGGGAAAAAGCGAGATGGGCTGATGGGGCTTAGGCTTTAAGCTGCTCACAGCAGAGCAAGCACTGGCTGGAGCATGCAATAGCTCTTCATTAAAGACTGTTCTGTGGTTTAGCACAGTAGCACAATATCCGGCTACTCCATGAAAATATCTGAAGGTTTTTTGTTTTTTTTTTTTTTTTTAAGATTTAGGGGCTGATGAAGTTTAATTATCTCTGAGTTAAGATTTAGTTATTTTGCATAATTTTAATCACTGATGGCCTATTTTTTGTAGGTGGTAACTCTCACAATTCACACTGAATGTGAGGAGCAGGTGCTCACGTCTCTAAAGGAACCCAGAGTTCACAACTGACTACCTAAGCCAGATATTGGTAGTCAATTTTAAGAAATACTTCCCTAAAACAGCTATTTCGGTGGTTGTGGAAAGATGCACTTGTTCTGTATTTAAACTTCTGGTTTGAAATTGTAGACTTGGAGAGCACAATGTCCTGAAGTGGTGTGGAGGATTCCTCTTCAGGATGAAGGGCACCCTTCATCGCCTTTATGATGAGGAAGGTTGCATTTAACACTGCAGGCCCAAAAAATGCAAGTAGGAATTCCTAGAAGGAACTACTAGAAGAAAAAATTCATGGCTGTGCTTTGTATGTTGTGGGAGTTCAAGTGTTTTATGCTTGTCATATGAGAAGTGTATTCTTTATTGTTTTTTCTGTTGATAATAAACTCTGTGAGAGTATCCAGATTTGCCCATGATACTGTATATTATTTAAGAGAGCATGACAGCTCGTCTGAAAAGTACCATAAATTAAAAGTAATTGGCAGTATTCACAAACATTTTCCATGGGTATTTTGCAAAATGTGTTAGTACTGTGTGGCTAGAAATATTTCTTATACCCATATTTACAACATAAGCTAAGAGAACATTGATGTGTGCTCAGGCAAACTAATATATTTATTTTTTATATAATTTTAAGGTGCATGTTTTCTTGCCAAGCTGTAGTCAAGAGCAGAGACTTGCTATGAAGCATACACAGAATTACGATGTGGAAGGCTTTTTCTGCAGAGGCACCTCTTTGTGCTTGAGTTTACAGTGATCAGTTGGCAGGTTAACAAACATACACTGTTTTAACAACCATGGATCAGCTGTAACAGGAGAGCATTTGTCTTGAGGATAAAAGAAGTAACTTATTTTGCATAGCTTACATTACACAAACCCCAAAGTTTGTATGGAAGAAAGTAAACTATGAAATTTAGAGGAGCAAAGGAATAAAACAGCCAAAGTGTGAACAGATTGGTTATAAAACCAGTATTACCTCAGATTTGCATTCAGGAAGCTAAGAAAATCTTCAAGCTCTTTTTCACTCCCCTGATACTGTGACCTGTAAATCAAAATGAATTATGCCTGTTAAAAGCTGTTGTATTAGAAATATGCTATACATTTGCAGATGTGTTGCTGAAAGAACTTATGCTTTCCACTGATGCAAATACTGTTTTCCCTATAGTTTTAATAAGTTCTTCCTGGAATTTAAACTGGGTACATACTAGTTATTATCATACAACATTCACAATTCATTGCCCAAGAACTTTATCCTTTCTTGAAAACCATTAATGCTCTTTAGGTGTGAATGGCATACAGTATTTTTATCTGGAGCTTGCGGTGGATCAGAACTTCTGGAAACTGAAACAAGAACTGAGTTACTTTAGCCAGTCCCTTGAAGAAATTGGTAGTACCCTAGGTGTTTATAAAGCTGTCACCTATAGAAAAGCTACCTGGTGCTTTGAGCTCCATTGATGTATGTGGGGTTTTAGTTATTAAGTGCATTTCAGAGTGGGACATTCAGCTCTTGGCAGAGAGGGGTGGTTTAGTGGTTTGAGCCGCATGTTTGAAAACTAGTTTTTGCACTTAATCAAACCTCTTAATGTTTGTTTCTTCTTTGCACCCTGCTTAAAGTGTTGTCAGGATGATTTAGTGTTTCAGAATGCTTTGGAGATCTGAAAAGTTTTACACAAGTGCTTCAGACAAATAGCAAATACTTAACCTTTGTAAATTTAACTTTCCAAGTGTTTCAAAACACTCCATTTTGGACAGGTAAGCACTGATATAAACATTAAACCAATTGCAGTTTGTCATCTAAAAATACCGCTCCCTCACCCATAGCTGTTCAAAACCTCCCTTTTACCTGCTCTCTTTTATTTCCTAAGATTTGCATGGAGGACTTCAGAATGGAAAGCTTGCCAAGTGTCTCTCCTCCTTGACCAGCAGAACCCTCACCACCACAAGCACATAGGCCTCTGTGGAGGTGGCATACAAACCCGGGAAGTCTACTGCGTCCAAATCACCATGAAACTTGGGATGCACCGACTGAAGGAAGGTACATACTTAATAGTCATTCTGAAATGTCTGACCCAAGTAGATTTGAGTAAGGTAAATAGGGCAAAGAAAAATAAAGTAGATAACATGCAATCATTAGTAAGTGTTGTATCCATGCTTACATTGTGAAGTGTTCCTGACCATCAGAGGGAGCAGGAGCACGTGTTCCTCAGGGTCCTGAGCAACTGCCAGGAGCTACAGTGTTCTGGGGTGAATTGCTGCCAGTTCTGTAGGTTACTTGTGAGGGAGGGTTTCAGAGAATGAAAAAGCTAAATTTTGCTTTGAGTTGAGTTTTCTTCCTTTCTCGTATATCAGGTAGACCAGCCCCTTGATAGCTGAATACATTCATCTGTGGTTTTAGTCCTGGTTTAGAGTATAAAAAAATGTGTCACTGCATTCCAGATATGGCTTTAGCCTCTGCTTCGAACTGATACACAATCTTTCTTGTGATCTGAAGGGGAAAGCAAAAATAATATTGTCACAGCTTCTGAGGAGACAGATGGTTTTTGGACTCTGGAAGTGAGTTATATTTCTTTTAGAAGAATAATGAGTAGATACAGATACATGATGAATAATTCATCTTAGACTGTTTTATTTACTCTATGTGGTACTCTTGCAGAGTATGTTTTTGAACAGAGATGTAAGATAATAAGAGCACAATATCATATCTTAGATTTATTTCCTTACAAAGGCAAAAGCAAATGTCTCCTGGACACCCAGTGTACTAGCGTCCCCCACAGACTCTGAGATTATAGAAAGCCAGAGCCATTTTAATCTCTACTCAATCCATGCACAGTTGCTGCTTCACCTCTCCCAAACATCTGGCACTACCTTGCTCTCCCAATACAAACCCCATTGTTGCTCTGCACAAGTGTGTGATGTACATGACTTTCAAAGTAAGAAAAATGCTGTTGATGAGAAATGTGTAACATTTCTTGACTGTCTTCATCCTTCTAACTGCTTCTGTATTCATGCAGCCACTGTATGGCAAGGGGGTACACAGCAAACTTCAACTGACTTTGTTCACATTTCTTTATTCTTTTTCAGTATTGTGAATTACTCAAGAAGATTAGAGGAGTGCATCTTGAAACCCTTGCAGCAACATAATTTGTAACAGAATTGGTGCTCTATATCCAGTGTGTGATCACCTGCAGATTTTTTCCTTATTTAAAGTTCAGTTCAATGTAAAGATTTCAAACCATCCCCCCAGTGAAAAGAAAACACTGGGATAACTCTTCCTTGTTCTAACCCTTTCTTTTTTAGAAAAATAATTTCATAAAAGCAACTGAAAAAGCCAAAATAAGCAGAGAAATTATACAAGGTAAACATTATTATTGCCATTTCAAGACAGTAGTGCAGATTTGCAGTAGTCCTTACAAAGTGAAAACTGTGTTTACTGCCAGCATAGTTGCATGCAAATAGAAAGAGGGCCTTTCCAGTTATCCCTTCTTATCCAGTAATATTCAGTGTGTCTCACTTGCTAGCTGATCTATTTTTGTTCTTTGAATAAATAAGGGATGACATTTTTTCAGGCCTTTTTTTCTGGCAATTTGAACTGATAGAATACTTCTATTCATCACTAATACTATCTATTCATCATCTTATATTTTATTGTACCATTTTTTCAGTGATGGGGGAAGATGAGGAAGCGAATCCTTTGTCTAAGCCAATTTAGAATCTAATTGCTACCATCAAAAGTATAGTAATTTTTCTTTCTTCACCTCTTGAGTGTCCTTAAAGGAATCATTCAGGAGTCAAACAAGCGAGTCTAATAGGTTATTACAGACCATCACAGTTGTTATTCTTTTGATTACTTCCAATGAGAATTTGGACCTAGGCCCAATAACATATGTGAAAGAAAATGTGTCCTGTGGTCTCTCCAGCACCATTCCTGGATAAAGTATGTTGAATCTTAGTTGGAGACAGGTACCATCTATGATTTATTTATACATATTGCTCAAAGCTCTTTTATCCCCCAAGGATATCTCTCCCATTTTTCATTTGCTTAGTCTTCCCATCTACTTTCTTTTTTATTAAAATGTGTATGTTTAGAAAGGGAGACCCTGTATTCTTGTGTCCCTATATATAGAAGGTTAAGTCTGCTGAAAACCTTCTATATTTTGATTATAAAATTCCAACTTGAAGATGCTGGAAATGTAAAACTTTTATTCAGGTGTTATTTTCAGAAATGCATTGATAAGATTTTATATCTTTCTCTCCCAAGAGGTGACCTAACTAAGAAACACCTGTCTTGATCCAAGTGAAGTTATATATTGTTTAAGGCCTTGAAGAGGAAGTCCATATTTTTAACATGGCTGATGGGTATTTAGGGGCAGAAGGTCTTCCAATGTTTGAAGTACTTTATAATATTCTTGCATTCTGGGACACTCAAATCTAGACAAAGATGGTAGGGACACTTGGTAAATGTGTAAAGTGTTTTGTCATTCAGCTACCTGTAGGTAAGCCAATGTATAGGCACTTAAGAGACTGTGCTATTTTTAATGTTGGCTATTCAGCTGAAGGAATCTACATCTCTACTCAGTTGTGAGGCTTTTGTTAATTTAGACTGAACTTTATCATAATTGGCTTTAAGCAGATCCTTGTGTTTTTAAAGTATCAAATTGAATTTTAACATATTAAAATTTATAGTGCTTACTTTTCACACAGAAATGGTCATATAATACTTGAAGTTTGTGACTATTCGTTTGATATCCAGAGCTGGAAGCATCAATGCTACATGTTTGAAATTATGCTGCATTTAAGGAGGAGACAAATTTTGCACAAAAAAAGTAGCATAGAAAATGCAAGTGAGCTACCTATGTACAGCTCCAGTCTGCCCTTTCTGTCATTCATCTCTGCATACTCCCTGATCATTGGGCCTGAACGTTCTGTGTCTGAAGCAAACTGTAGGCATAGTGGTGGATACGTGGATACCCTTCTTCATACCTCTTTTTTAATGTAAATCTCTTCAGTGTTATGGAAGGTCTTTTCAATAAGGCAGAAATGCAGATCCTCAACTTGTTTTCAAAGCCAAGCACTGCGAAGTGAACACGTGTTTTATTCTCTTTTCTGAACTGATACAACATTTTTGTGAATGTTGATTTTATAAAATGCTATCTGGAATGTGTTCTCCCATGATACATTTTCCCACAATCAATTTTAATTAATCTGGGCGAGCATCACTTACTAACAATCCCCAGTGTACTAACAAAAAAGACATTTGGTAAAAGTATGGAAGGATATTATGCAGTGATCACTTCATGAAATTTCTCTCCTTGTTTGGCAATATAACTCTCCTCTCAATCACATAAAGTCCAATAATATGGGAATTAAAATTCCTCTTAGAGCCTGAGAATGATGTCTATATTTACATTCAAACAATTAATGAACATATGAGGTTCCTACATTTACTGTTCTGCCTCAGGATTTTTTTGCTTCCTTTCTTGAAAGCCAGAGAGTACCCTTTTGCTTTCTAATTAAATTTTGCTTTTTTGGATTTATCCAGAGACTATAACCCTTAATCAGTTGTCTGGGGTGGCATCCTTTATAAAATTCTCCAGAAGCATCTCCTCTCTTCGCTGAACTAGTTACCTGCTGTCCCTAGTAACTGGGATTGCCTGTCTCTCCATATTTTTTGTGGCTTTCTAAGTAGGGTTCTGCCTGTCCTGTCATTCTTTCGTAAAATTTGTGCTTTATATATCTTGACATTTTTTCTTTTTTACTTATTTGAATGAGATCCAATTTACCTCTCACTTTCAGAGTCTTCTTATAATGTTTTTGGGAGCCTGTCTGCTTAAGTTTTAATTATAGGACTGAAAAGTCCTTTATGAAATGTTTTTCTTCCTTGAATCCCCTTTATTGTTTACCCAGCATAGTAAAATTGGCTAATAAAATGTATCTGTTATTACCATCTCATGAGCAAATCATTGCAGTTTCCTATCTTCTTAATATTTGTTATTTTCCATCTGAAAATCCACATTAAATTCTCATACCTGTACGGGGTTCTAAAGTTTTTTACACTTTTTTGGCTTAATAAGTGTCTCCATTGTATTTGGCCCCATATATTTATTTTTATTTGATCTTGAATTTCAGTAGCAGGTATGTGAGGTAGCTGTGCTTTCATTATTCTCAGATACCTTTTAGTGTTACCCTGCAAAACTACTTACAGAAGTCTTTATTACTTTTATAGCCCTCTTTCCTTTGAGAGATACTCAGCCCTCACCTGTTAGTAGACATATTTTCTTGACTTATTCCACTACAGTTCAACCATTTTTGATTTATCTTTAGCATGCAATTCCACATGGTTCGTCTTGCATCGTATTTTTTTTTTTTTTTCATAAACTTGTGTGTTCCCAGCTGTAGCAGCAAGAACTCCTTTAGTCTNTTATTCCACTACAGTTCAACCATTTTTGATTTATCTTTAGCATGCAATTCCACATGGTTCGTCTTGCATCGTATTTTTTTTTTTTTTCATAAACTTGTGTGTTACCAGCTGTAGCAGCAAGAACTCCTTTAGTCTGTTTACAATTCAAGATTTAGTAAAAACTCAAGTGCCTTTTCAGGTCTAATGGTTGCTTTCTGATCCATCCCTGTGTGTATTCCCCTATGTATTTTTGTCTTACAAGCCACTTTACTGACAGAATCCCCAAATGGTCCGAAAGTGTTGCCTGCATTTTCATCTAAGCCCTACTTATACAAGCCTCAAAATGATAAATTAATGGCCTTTATCCTTTCTTGTTTTCCACAAAATATTGAGCTTTCTCTCTACTTCAGTTAGGCAAAAATATTTAATCCTTTCTTATCTGATGAGTGAACTTTTTAGACTATTCTTAATTCCCATATGGGAGATGTTTTGGCAGTGTATTTTATTTTCCAGAAATTAGTGCCTCTTTGGAGTTACACAAAGATGAATTTCAGGTCTCCTTCATTTACATGTTATATTATTCTGTATTTATTCCCATTCTTTTCTTTCTGCCATTTTGTCATTTCTAGCTCTAAAATATGTGGGTTTGCCTCTTTGCTCTGTATGCTCCATTTCCTAATGAGGGTGCCACACTTTTTTCCCCTTGCAAGTTCTTTCTTCTGCTGTGAATCATGATCTTCCAATGTATGTCTTTTGGGGGATTACTGTTTCAAATTGGGACATAAGGGTTCAATAAGGACATAAGGGACAAATTGTTCAATAAAATCTTCGTTGGTATTTTTCTTTCCCTATTTGAATGTGCCACCACCCTTTTCAGTGCTGTCTTGTCTGACTGTTTAGAAACAGTAAGTTGCTTGTGCAGATTGTTATCATTTATGGCTGTTACTATCCCACATATTTATTGGGAAAAGATGTGTTGATTAGAGATAAGCTGCACATAGGAATTGGCATGGGATATGCACTGTTGGAGTGAATATGAGCCCTGTGTGAAGTATGAACACTAGATTAAATGCACACTGGTTTTTTGTTTGTGTGTTTTGGGGTTTTTTGGGGGGTTTTGTTTTGTTTTGTTTTGGATTTTTTTCAAATTGACAGTGGTGAAGCTGCAGGAATGACAAGATTGATTTACTCACTGGAAATTAGAATTTAGGAACTTTGATGTTTAAATCCTGTTGTCCTTGTCTGGTATATAAAATTGAAAAGGAATAGGTTAGAATATATCAGTAATGAGAAAACTTGACAAGGACCACAGGGGAGAGAGAACTGATGGTCAGCAGTGGTGTGAAAAAAACCTCTGTTCAGCTGGCTTGTGGTCCAGCAGTAGAAGCATCCAGCCTGGGGCTTAGTTGTCCTGAATCACATAAACCACATTCTCAGGTGGAAGACTCCCCTCTAAGGATCTCTGTCATCCCAAACTAGTTATTTATCATTGGGATGACCGAGCTGCTTTGAGAAGATGAGAAGTACACCTCTGAAGTGTAAAATATATTCAGGCAAGTCTGCATCAGATTTATATTGCTGGGATGCAGAGTTATTGATCTGTAAGCTTACCAAATGCTGAGCAGAATTTACGAGATAAAACTCATATTATGGAAAAATAAATATGTAACAGCTGGCTTCTTCAGGGGAAGCCCTTTAGAAGCAAGAGAGGAAATGATTTTATTCAGTTTGTTGCAGTGCTTGAGAGTAGTGTTTAAATGTGTATTTCAAAAATTGTAGTTTGAATCCATTAGGGGAAAAACCCAAACATTGTCTCTAATGTCTTTTAGAGGTGTAATATTTTCAGTTCTTTCATGTCTAGAAACTAATTAAAGCAAAATGAAGAGAATAATGTATAAAAGACTTTGACAGTGAAAGAAGTGTGCCTTCTAAAAGGTGCCTTATAAATAATATGCCTTTTTTTGTCAACAAGCTATTTGATATGACCATGAAATATTTATCCCTTTATGAATATTTTGATTTATATATGTGGCTTTGGTATGCAGCAAATAATATGCTGCCCAGTCAGTTCACATGAGATAATAGGTTTTGGCTTGGGGTTTTATCTTTGAAACCTAAGATTTTAATTTCATCTTTATTTTTATCATGATTTCCTGCCACCTGAATTGGATTAATTTTATTTAGAACGGTAGTGGTTTGCTGGAAGTAATTTGGTCCTGCTTTTGTTACTGGGACGGGGAGCTACATTGTGTTCAAACACTAATGTTGAGTCCTATGAAAAAATAAAGGGATTGGTATGTACGAGGCTACACTGGGACAGACTGAGACTAGACTGGGACAGTGGGGAGAGGTAGTGAAGCCAATAGTGGCTGTGCTTGTCCTGGAACAGGAAACATTTGAGATAAATCAATCTTGTGAATTTGGGTCATGGAGCAGTCCTGCTGCTTTCAGGATCTGGGCTGGCATGGCTATGCCATGAGTGGACTAGCTTAGTGTGTCGCTATCTTAGCTTTGGGCCACCCTTACCATGTCCCAGTATCATAGACACATTCATAGTGGTGCTTTTCTTGTTGTACCAGGACTGCTGCAGTGATGTGGCATTCAAAGAACAGATTTCTGCTCCTTGGTGCTAAACTTAGTGATGGGCAAAGTTCACACTCTTATGAGGCTTTCATGAAGTAGATCACCACTTCTGGGTTTTCTTCCCTGTGTTCTCTGTGGCTTCTGTCACTCCACCTGGTCTGTTCCAGTGGTTTCCGGCATCTGATGGCATTTTCCGGATAATAGCTATCAAGGCTCAAACATCCTGGAGAATTCCTTTTTCCTTCCGGTTGTTTCCTTCACTGGCACCCCAGCATCCCAATTGCCTCTACTGTTTTTCCTGAACTATCTTGATGACTTTTCCCCTCTGCTTTGCTTAGCCATGTGACTGCTGGTGGGAAGCCCCATCTTCACTCTGTATTTTGCCAGATCTGCAGTTTCTGATTATAATCTCTAAAAATTCTGCTGTAGCAAAACAACCCAGTATTCCAGCTGGGATCAGGATCCCATTGTGCAGCACAGGGTATGGACACAGGGAAACTTTTAACACTATGGAGTGCTAATAGTCTCTGTCACTTTAATATAATTGCGAGGATCCTTATTGTTCTGAAATACATTAAACTGTTGTTGCTCTTGGCAATCCGCTATTAACCCTCTTTCATGCTGTGATTAGCCTTCTATTCATACTTTGTTTCTTGTCTATTAAATAGATTTTAATTGAAAATAGGACTTTAACTTTGTGCCTTGTGGCTTCAAAAAGAATTGATTCTTCTTAAAGGCATGAAGGAACCCTTTCCATCAGGCGTGCGGTGCATTAGGCTTTTTGGTGGAGGGGTGCACTAGACTAGAGTTGGCACCATTTCCAGGCTAGTTAAGTTACCTTTCACTACTTCTCCTTTGTCTAATGTTTTGGTTTTGCTATAAAAACAAGGCTTTCATGTTAGAAAAATTGCTTACAAGTCTTTTGCTGGGCTAGTTCATATTATGTTTTACACATGTGGGAATTTTAGTAACATGACTCATTCCTTTGTGATTTTCTCAAGTAATTTCCCCTTGTGTTGATCTAAGTGTCTTTGGTTCATGAGGCCTGGCAAAGGCACTAGGAACTTTCACAAAGATATGCCATCTCTTTCTTGTACCCTGGCAATCATTAATTTGGCTTAGTCCTACCGAAGATGAGGTAAGCATCTGGATTTATTGCCTTGACAATTGAATATTAGGTAAAATATGGCTACACCAGTATGTAAGAGACAGTTCTGGCATTCCTTGAGTGTATCCCAGATATGTTAGTGGTATTTAGAAACACCTCATTTAGGTGTTAATGTCAAAAATATTTGGGTTTTTTTTCATTGGAAGAGGGATCTAAAGTTAAGGTCTGGGAAAAAAATGTGTTAGTTACCTCCTGAAGAACTGAAAAATATAATTTGAAGAAAGGAATCACTGAAACCAAAATTTCATCCTGTGCATTTCTCCCTGTGTCTGGTCGTCACTGCTTTTTAACACAGTATTGGCATGTATGCCTGCAAGTGTATGTGCATATGAGTATATTCACAGATAATTTATTTATTGTATTAAAATTACATTATGGAAATAATCCTATCAGAGCTGATTTTGTCTTCCACTCTTCCTCCAAATCACTGCCTGAGTAAAAATATATAGGGAAACAAGATACTTTAGAACCCAATTTATTATATCCCGCTGGTAGCAATAACCTGAAAATAACAGCAAATAGTAAAATTCAAACTCTAGACAGACACTGGTGCTGGGAGCAGCTGTAGTTGCATTTATAAAGGATAGATTCAATATAACAGCTATAGAAATGTGCAATGTTTCAGAGGTTCCCAGATTAGTGCTTGATTGCTTTTTCAAGTTTGTTCTATAGATTGGGAAGAACACAGGATTTTAAAAGGGATGAACAAGCATAATAAATAAGCTGCTACTTCAATCAGAAATATTGCCTCCCTCTCCCACCCTTTGCTTCCCTGGCTTCTGCCTTTCCCCTTTACCCTAAAAGTGGCCAATGTTTTTCAAAGGTAAATAATTATGCAAAAGGCAATGTATGAAAATTCTGGCATTTAAAAGGTTCACAGGAAAAAACCCCACCTAATAGTAAAAAAATAAAAAAAAAAAAAAGGAAATTTATTACAATATGAAAGAACAGCACTAGAAAATCACATCAAGATATTAAATAAAATAGATGGAAATCAGGGTTGTCAATTGAATGGCTGAAGAAAAGGTGAAATTCCTTTATCAAGGACACCACCAGTCCATCCATTTACTCTTGTTATCATGCCAGAGTGACTCTTCATACTTCCTGGTTTTGGAAAAGGATGTTATTGTATATGTGTTTATTAATGCAGCATGTTTCTTTTTGTACTTATCTTATTCCTGAAGACTTTCACTGGAAGATTGTGATCAATGTAGAGTGAGTATAGTTGGCACCCTCAGTGACATGGGTTAGTGGTGGTTTTGGCAGTCCTGGGGCAATGGTTGGACTTGATGATCTTAAAGGTCTTTTCCAACCTAGCTGATTCTATGAATCTGTAGTTATGTTAGAATAGTCTGTATTTTCTGATTTACATTTTACAAAATACGTAGAATTAGTTAAAGAAGTGAGTAAACAATCAGCTTTATAGCAGTGACAAGTAGCATGTTGGTCCTGGGAAAAGAGCTTCCAGTGCTAGAATTAAATAAGCATCAGTCTGAGGGAAGAAGAGGAGCAGGGAGGTGGCTGATAGGGATTCCCTCCAGAATAGGAAGGAGTCTTCCATGAGTCAGGGATGGCTGGTAGGCTCACCCTACCAATAAAAATCTGACCCTTTACCTTTTTGTAATGATTTTTTCTTGTTTTTCTTTTATCCAAAATCAATTTTAAATACCCTCAGCACCACTGGTTGTAGCTGGTTAGTTTTTGAGGAGAACCAGCCTGCTTTATCTAGTGGCTTCCACATTTAAATAGTTAAATTACAATATAGAAACAATATAAAAATCACTGAGGAGGAAACAGCTATTGCTAGCAGTGACACTGAGTTAAAGCAGAGTAGGACTGGACTTTATTCCTTGGGTTGACTATCTGCCCTCTATTTCCTTTAATTTTTTCAAGTGAACTTTATACAAGTGGTACAGTTTTGTAAAACTTGATTCTGAAAGGTATAAGTCATGCATGAGACCTCTTGGTAAAATAAATACTCTTATCCTTAAAACTCTAACATTAATCTCATTCTGTCACTTTACTTGCGAAGTCATAGAATCATAGAAACTTAAAATAGTTAGGGTTGGAAAGGACCTTAAGATCATCTAGTTCCAACCCCCCTGCCATAGGCAGGGACACCTCACACTAAACCATGTCACCCAAGGCTTCATCCAAGGTCTCTAGAAAAGGTCTGTTTACGTTAGCATTTGGGTGAATTTATGTCACCTCATTGTAATGTCTAAATGAACATGTCAAAGACCTTCCAGTGTCACAGAAAACATTCAGAAAATAGTCTTTTTTAGTAACATAATACCTTTCATCTGAAAATTAAATCACTTCAGTTGTTTAATCCTGTTCTGATGAGCTGGAATTATAAACACTGATATTGGTCTGAAGTCTCAGCTTCAGCATGTGAAAATCAAAATTTATTGGGATTTTGAGCACTGAAGTCTTGTGTTTAAAAAAAAAACCCACAAACAACTTGTGTTTTTCATCAAACTGTCCATTTTAAAGAAAATGGTAAAGTATCAGAAAAATTAAAGATTCCACTTTATTATTTTCATAAATTCTTTTCAAGTCAATTCCATGCATGGAAGCAAAGAAAAATAAACATTAAACATAAAAATGAGGATAAAGCAAAATCAGTAGCTATAAAAATTAATGAAGTCTTTGTAATACCATGGCAGAGTAAACTCAAACAGGCCTATGCCTTTTGAAAGACTGCTTTGATATTGCTTTATCTAAAGAGACAGCCAAATTCAGCCCATAGTGTAATTAAAATGCAATATTATATAATGAATTAGAAGATAGATTTAAGAGTCTTTCCCCTTCTTTTCATTCTTCCCACTGCCCCTCATAAAAAGGCCAGAGAAGTTAATTGAAACTTAAAGTTAGTTGAAATCTCTTATGATAAAGGAAAATACAAAGGGAATTGGCTTTCCAAAGTTATTGTCAGTATCAACTAAACTGGTACTTGACAGAATTTGGGGTTAGTTCATCTCTCGGATGAAGAGGTTTGGAGAGCCATGCATGCTTTGGGTGGAGGCAGCTCAAGTACATGTTAAGATGCTTTATGTGTATGTCTGTGTAGAAGAAAGAGAGATCTGCTTTATTTTGTTCAATTTATTTCAATTTTATTTTTATTTCAATTTTATTGAAAGTAGATGGAGAAAATTCCAAGGTTTAGACCATGTATCTGTAACGAAGAGGTGGCAGTGTCCCTTGTGGAGATGAACATGGGTAGATTCCCCTGTGCTCAGGTTTGTATTATCTGCCTCTGCCTGGCTCCCAGTTGCAGTGTGAGCTTTTTTGGATTTCCTGCTCATACGTCTTTAGTATAATATAAAGAGGTCTCCTTGGCCGTAAGTGCTGGGGGATTAGATTCTAATTTGTTGAAGCAGCATTGTTGAAAATCAACAATGATTTTAGTTTTAAAGCACTGTTTACCATTAAGCTTAGTTTTAGTTGGCCTGCTAAATATGGATGATTTAGATAAAACTCTAAGTGCCTTGCTGAACACAGGATTAACATTTTGCTCTAGGAGGTAAGACCCTAGGAAATCACTGGAGTTTGGTGTATTCTGGAAACCTAAGGCAAGCAGTAAAGTCTGGAGCTCCATGCATTGGTCAGGGCAAAGTTACAGCCTTGCTTTTCTTTTTTCCTTTCTTTTTTTCCCTTAGTTACTAGACCAGTTGATGGGAAGTTATGCCTAGGACCTGCTCCCTCTGCCTCCCAGCTGTGTAATCTGCCCTGCCCATCCGAATGTGTGGTATCTGTTTGGTCGGTGTGGGGCCCCTGCCTTCACGAGAACTGCCAGGACCACCACAGAGGAAGAGGTAATGGCTACTCTTACATAGTGCTTTTGCAGTGTTTGGGGATCTAAAGCAGGTAATGGAATATTATGATAAGGTTGCAGAAGCAGTTGTGTCAAATTTTACATTGGAAGCTAAATGTATTCTTTTTTTTAAGTTAATCTAACCATAGGATGAAGCTCTTTGATGTGCATTCAGGAATGGAATATGACCTTTTTTAGTTTTTTGCAGTTATTTCTGGGAGGAGAAAAGAAAATTAAAAAAAAAAAAAAAAAAAAAGAAAAAAAAAAAAAATTTNTTTTTTAAGTTAATCTAACCATAGGATGAAGCTCTTTGATGTGCATTCAGGAATGGAATATGACCTTTTTTAGTTTTTTGCAGTTATTTCTGGGAGGAGAAAAGAAAATTAAAAAAAAAAAAAAAAAGAAAGAAAAAAAGATAAGATTTTCAGCCTCATTCAGAACTTGTAGAAAAAGTGGATTTCCTGGGATAGCAGCTGCAGACCTCCGCAGTGCCAGGCTGTCCCTCTCTGATCCCCCTCGGAAGTCCAGCTGCATGCCTGGATTCAAGGGCAATACTTGAATGGTGTTTATCCCACACCCTACCAACCTGGAGTTAAGGTGACACAAGAGATTGTTCTCATTGGTCTGGGTTTGTTTTAATTTCCTGGAAGAAGAGTATGCAAATATAATTTAACTCCCCTGGATCCTAATTGACTGGCTTACATGTTTGTTGCTGCAACACTTTGAAATTCGCCTTTCCTAAGGGTCTGAGTCGAAAAGGTGACTGTTTGAGTTCATGCCAGGCAATGAATACTTTTGTTTGGAAATTACACTTATCTGAAAATAGCATAAGTTTCTGAAGTAAATTGAGCTGGTCAGAATTTTTCAAATTAAAAATGAAATAGTAAAATAATAATGGTTTAATAGAAAGGTTTAATTTTTAAATTGTTTTGAATGATTTCATTTTGCTGATTTGCAAATGGTGGTTTGGTCTGTTGTATTCTCTGGAATGTTTTATTTTTTTGTTTTAATTTCTGTTTCATGGCCAAGGCGTTTCCGTGTGGCCTCCATTAATGCTGTGTATTTACCCCTTGTCTGAGACTGTTGTAAGAAAGACCAACATGTCTTTTTTTAGTATCTTTCTTAGAATTCTGTCATTTACATAACAAAACATGCTGAAAGATACTGGCACATTAGTTCTGCATTTTATATAGCAACATGACTTTTGGTTTTATTCAGAAGGAGGTAGTTTATGTAATCAATTCTTTCATTATTTCTTGCAACCTTTTCCTTCCACTTTACATTTGAATCTTCCAATTTAATAAGATGTCATTTCAAAGAGGTCTGATATGCTTTATGTATCAAAAGTCCTTACACCTCCATAAAGCAGAATACTAATTTCTTAGTAAACTGCTCTGCTCCATCTCAAAACAAGTCTTTTCATTAGTAGATTCCCAGGCAGAATATAGATGTCCTTTATAGCTTCAATTCCTGTAACTGTTTCTCTCTTCTTATCTTAATGTTGTTATTAGATTAATATGTGCATCAGTGGCAAATTCCTGTATTTGGACAACTATATTTCTATCTAATGTTGACGAAAGGGAAAAACAAATATGAAAAATGTGGGTTTCTGGAATCCTTTACACGCTTTTAAATTTTGCATACATATACAGCCAAGTGTTGTCCTAATCAGGTCAGTTTTTAAGCATTGTACCCTGTTTTTTCTTTATATTCCCCAGTTCCAGATGACCTAGATAGTCCTCTTGTAACTATTGGTATAAATAGTTTTTTTGCTTCTTGAGTTAGTTTGGTTTCTATTTTTCCAGGCTTTAGAATGAGACAAAGGCAAGTGATCGTGGATCCAGTAGACACCCTGGCAGATTGTCCGCATTTAATTGAATCTATTCCTTGTGAAGACCCAGTGTGTTACGAGTGGGTTGTTTCAGAAGGAATATGCCTGACTGACCATGGAAAATGTGGACCTGGAAAACGCATCCTGAAAGCTGTATGCAAGAACAAGAAAGGTAGGTAATAGTATTGTCTTAACAGCCCCATGTGTTTTGTGCCCCCTTCTAAAATGGCATTCTCCTGCATAGCAATTGTGATTATTACAATAGCTCCTTACTGAATTTTTATGAAACTTTCAGGTTTTGATGCCCCTAGCATTTTCTCTATGCTCAGTTTTTAGCATGTGGTCTGTATATTAATATCTTAAAAGAACCCTTTTACAATTATGAGAAGGGATGCTGAATTGTGCTGCCAAAATTTATACAAAAATTAGATGTAAACGAAAAGATAGTACTAAATAATAGTTTATTTGGCAGCAGTTTGAGACCTACAGTGTGTTCAGTTTACAAATTGTTAATGAATAAGTACATTTTTATATGAAGTTTACAAACAACCAGCAAGAGCTTATTTCGTGTGCATGGTTTGAACCTCAGCCAAAAAGTTTCATTTCTTGATAAGGTCAGTGTTGTCAGATCTTTAGATTCAATTACATGGAGCACAATTTTGCAGTCCTTAGGCATGGTGAGACAGCTATCATCTCAAAAGTGGTAAAATTGTGGAACTGTAGAGCCTGATATTATGTTGGAAATGGAGAATTCTTCTTTTATATGATGCTGAGACCACTCACAAGAAACAATTTCAAGTTGATAACAAGAGGGGTTAATTTGCAAATGGCTAAAAAAAGGGAGACAGTTCTGAGGCATTAGAATCTGACAGAATGAAATGATGGCTGCTTCATCTGAAGATCACAGATTCTCCTGAAATACTTTTAAGTATATGTGGTTTTCTTGTAAGTTTGTGAAAATGGGGCAAAAAAAGAAAGGAAAAAAAAATCTGCAACTTTTATAAAATGACATAGCCAGAATATAATGAAGAGCAAAGAGCTGTCTCTGAATGTTGTCTGAGTGGTTTCTTCTGGTGTGTAATCATACCTGTAGGTCCTTTCCTGCAGCAATGTTTGCAGATGCAGTCTTGTATTGCTAAGGAGCACCATGTACTTCACACTGTTAAAACTGTGCCAACATCCATTTTTATGCAGCAACTTGAGACTTGGAAGGAAAGCATAAACCTTGGCAGATGCTCATTGATCTCTGATCAAACTGTTCTCTGTGTCTATGATCCTTACGAAGGCATACCTCTGAAGTGTCTCTTTTCACTTAGTTGCTCAACAAGGGATTGGAAGCCTCATAGTACTCTTTTCATTTCAATTACCTGTGCATGTTTTAGTTACAAAAACAATAAAGTTGTGACGTTCTTCCAGCCCCACCACCGCAAGGTAAACATTTTCACTGGATGTGTTCATTGCCCAGTTCTAGCTGAGGTTTTACAAGGAACTATCTAGTTCACTAGGCAGATTAGAAGCACTGGCTAGAACTACTTTTAAGCTTTCCTGAAGTTTTGATCCACTAGGATAGAAAAAAATTGTTTCTTCTTCTGTCAATCCAGTAACACTAGTTACTTTGTTTATAACCTTTGTTCCTTCTCTAATGTTCTCTTAAGCAGATTCTAATTGCAATAAGTGGTCTGTTTTGTTAGACATAAAAGCTGGAGTAAGCTGCAGAGTTGCATAAAGTGTTTTACCTGGAATAGTTGGTTACTTAGTAGTGGGAAGCCAGTAGGGAGTTGTGTGAAACAGAGACATATCAATTACAGGTAAATAGCATAAGGCCTATGCTAATGCTTAGCATTATACAGAAGTTAAAAATTCTGTGCAAGTAACTGCCCTGCTGAAAGCATTTAGAACAGCTGCATTATGAGCTGGTATTTTAATTTACTTAAGCATCTTTTGTAGAATTCAGCTTTGTATCCTAAAATCCAGTCATTTATCCAGTCATTTTGTCTTCTGTGCCTGGCATTTTTGTTCAGTATTCCCACTGAATGCCTAAAGGGATTAAAAAACAGAACATTTTTTTTGGGCTCTGCTAAATGACAAAATCCAATGTATCATCATCCTAACAACAGTTTATTTGGGCCTGGAGTATGTTGATTAGGGTACTTCAGGTCTTACGTGTATCCTTGCCTGCAAACTGTCTTCATTTTCATATAATGCTAGACTTTTTGACATGATGCTCTCCTCTTCTTGTTTCAGTGTGTTAGTTCACTTCTCTTTAGAAGTGAGAAGTAGCTGATATATCAGTCCTTTTTGTGTCAGCTATGCTACAGAAGAGCTTGACATCATGACTTCTTGCCGTTGCCCATCTTCTCCTATCCCTTTACCCACAGCATGGCCGAACCTGTGTCCTTTGCTAGCCCATGTTCTGCTGTATAATGCAGTTGCATGCTGCTTACCATGGCTCAGAAACCTGAGGCCTTGTGTCATGAGAGATGCAGTTCTTGCTTGACAAAACTGAGCTTTAATTACATTGCCTGCAGTTAAAGGGAACTGGCCATGTTTCCCAGTCCTTTTTCTCATGGCAGACAACTTTGTTGCTGCCAGCAGAGCCTGTGGGATCCCATTGGGCTAAACTTCTCTCCAGCAAGGTATAGCTTGGAGGTTCATCTCTGTCTCTTGCATGTGTTGATAGTGAGTAATTTTAACAAGGCATTAGCCCTTCTCTGTCCCACTTTTCTTCACCCCAGTGTCTTTTTCCCATGTCTCATCTCTTGCATATTTGTTGTGCCAGCCTGGGTTATGAGAGAGGGTTGGGAGGAACCTGTCTGGGAGGTGAGCAGGGAGCAGTGGCTAACATATTTCTCTAACAGAAACCTCAACTTTAGAGCCCCTGTTAGTGGTCTTTCCTTACATTCTAAGAAGCCATCCTTCATGGTGATAAGATCTTGTGGTACTGACCCAAGTAACAAAGTGCCGCTGGCCTGACCTGGAGCTTGAACAACTCAGGAGCAAATTGCACATGAGTCTTACTCTGGTTTGCAGGGTTTCTCTGAAGACTTCTCTGCCAAAGCAGTTTCTTTTTGTAAGGGCTTGTATGAAGTTTAGTGATGTAGCATTCTTACTTCCACTTGGCCTAGAGGTACAAAAATGAGTTTTTGTTTCTTAAATAAGTTAATGTTCATAATGAAAGGGCCGTCATAAGGCACATACTGCGTACAACACGTTTTCATTGGGTGGCTGGAATCTGTGATTTGCAGTAGTTAGCATAGATGAGGAGGAATGAGAAGACCATAATCATCTCATAACTTTGTCACTGTTAGGTGTCTCTGTTCCTACCTAGTTGTATCTCTAATCTCTGTTAATAAGTTGTTAAACATGTATACTGTGCTTGCTAGAAACTCTTAGGGTCTGGTCCGTATCCCTCGAGTTCAACTCTTCTGTAGCATCAGAAGACAGTAGTATAATAAACCAAATGAAATCAAATAATGTGTAGAAATGTAATAAAGTAATGCATAATATGGGAAAAGACCTACATTGTATGCTTCTTACAAACAAAATTTTATCAGCAAACTGTTTTTTATTTAGTTAGTGAAAGACAATGGATACTTCTGAGGAAGTCTGTGAAAACAAAATGAATAGTACAGGAAAATGGATGATGCTAGTTACAAGTGGGTCGTGTAAGAGTATCATTGGGTACCCGGACCCATAATTTAGATCAAAGAATTTATTTGCAAACTTTTTTTTATATTCACACATAACCCAAGGATTATTTGTGATTTTTGTCAGTCTTTGGTTTAGGTTGTTTAACAGAGAATTGCATAATCTCTTGTTTGTAATTTATTCTTGATCAGATGGTTGCAAGTATTTGACATTTGAATTTATGCAGTCTTGATAAGAACAGACAAACATTATTGTGTATTGACCAGATGAAAAAAACTCTCTAAAAACTTTCCAGTTCACTTGGTCTCCGTAAACGATGCTGCTCAGGAGATACAAAATCACAAACATGGTCAAACCTTTTTAATTTTAAAATGCAATTGGAGAGTAGCCCAAATGTATTTGGTTTCATTTTTTAAAAAACAATGACTAAAATAATCTTTTTTTGTGCTCTGCTGCTTCTTCCTTTGTGATAGGTACAAGCACTTTGAGTATGGTGTGACAAAGGGAATTCAATGTTGTAGTAGTGTGCAGAACTGCAGATAACATTAGACAGCAAGACTTGGCTCAGGGTGCAGCAGTTAAAAGTTCAGTCCAAACAGGAGCTGGTGTGCCTTCATAGGTAGTTTCCCAGTCTTTTGATTCAGATGCTAGAAAATACAACTGTATTTGACTTATAAATGGTGTTGAATTTTATCTGATGGAGGAATTTGGGAACCCTTTTAATTGTTATTTTCCATATCTGTTTCAGCCTTTATTAATAATAGAAAAATAGATTGAAACAAGACAAATGTTGAACCAAATTACAGCATTTGAAAATGCATATGATGGTCATGTAGCTTGTGAACACAGGAGTTCTTTTAATAAGGAGTACAACCTAAGAACATACGTAAGAAGGAACTACAATAAATTCATATAATAAATTCATGCAATAACAAGTATGACTTAAAAAGTGACGATTCATTTTTCTAGCCTTTTATAACTGTTTCTGACAGTATTATAAACTAAATCTCACCTATTAGCAATACTCTTGAATAGATGCAAAATGTTATTATTCAGAAGCATACCCGCAAGTTGTCACTCTAGTTTGTTGTAATTTCCATGTCATCAGCTATTAATTTGCTTCTGCTCATTCTGATTCCTACCAGAAGAACTATTAATAACAAGGATGATTTTTCTGTCATAGTGAACAGCATAGTGTCTAAATAATCAAAAATAAGAAATAGTGTATACCCAAAGGCTTCATTGTTTTAATCAGAAATTATCAGATTGGCAACAAAGTTTAATGCAAAGGTTGAATGATTTTGCTGGGTTCATGCCCAATTACAGCTCAAAAGTTGGTAAGTATTTGCCTGTCTAAACTGCAAGTCTGGGTATCAGGTTTTCTTGATCTTTTGGGGTTGTCTTCCTTTCAGCATACAGTATTCATAACAGTGCTGAATAATCTCTTGGTTCCTTATTCATGCATAGTTCACACAGTGGTAGGGAAATGGAGGTACCAAACTCAGAAGAGCAGAGTCCAGAGGTTCCATAAGAATACTGCTTTCTGTCTTCTCCTGTAGCACTCAAATGGCTGTTCCTTGGACTTGTCACAAGCCACCTTCTTCAGCAGCTTCTGCCTCACTTAGAATGTTCCCAGGTACTTCGGAGGCTGCTGTTCACCCTTCCATGGCATGTATGAGGAAAATATCTGGCAAATCCTGGGACTTGCACCTGTAAGGGATAAACCATTCTACTAAGACAATCTTCCTAGATGATACCTTAGAAATTAATCATGCTGCAATCCTACTGTCATAGCTGTGATGGTGGCAAGATGTTTTCTTTTAAGCATTCTCAGTAGAATAAGCTGCTGGCTTCAATCTACAAGAGTTACCTGAGCTGGGGGCAGCACCCATTGCCTGAGGCTGGGCTTATTGAGCCTCACTGCTGCTGGACATGGGGCTGCATGAACAGCACCAAAGAGCAGTCAGGACCATAAATGATTGTGGAGTAAAAAATCAGTCACCCTCATTTCACCTTTATTCTAGTATTATTGCTGCTGTTCTGGCAGTACTGGTGCGAGTCAATTCAGCAGAACAGTTTTGTTTTAGATTTCTGTGCGATCTCTGGCTCTAGGCAGTTGGTATCCAGAATGTGGCACTTTCCAAGATGAGAAGGTTTTTGCTTATAAGGGTTAATAAGTTCACTGAAAGGGTACATTTTGGTTGAAATACATCTACTTCCAAATCTTTATTCTTTTTACAGTTTTATTTGTAAAATTGGAGAACGGTGTTTCAGAGTAAAAATGTTTCAGCATTTTTAGATTAAATTATTAATATTTGGTTTTTCTTTTTGGTAAATAAACTAGGCCAAGTCTTAAACAAAATTAAAAGAATATTTTTAAAAGAAGTTGTTAATATAAAAGCAAATACTCCTTTTAGATTAAACCAGCATTTTGCCTTATCGTGAAATTACTTTTTTCCTCAGTCATTCCCAGTCTCTTTTCAGTCTATTTAAAACAGTTATAGAGGTTTTGGGTTGTTTTTTTTTTTTTTTTTTTTCCCTTGGTTTGGTGCCCA
>NDXB01015929.1:24897-37499 GCA_002631895.1 Agapornis roseicollis
TTTTTTTTTTTTTTTTTTTCTTTCCCTTGGTTTGGTGCCCAAACAGAAATCCATTATTCACACGGCTCTATTGACAGAGCAGACACTGAAATCCTGTTGGAATTCAAGCAAAGAGTAAAGGGAAGTAAGGTAATCAAATCAGTGTTATTTTAAGATCCAATATTATGTTCTGCCAGAGTTTGACAATGAAGCTCTTCACTTACGGAAGCTGAAGACTCTTTGGGGTTAGAGTATTAATAACAGTGTGCTCTGTTACCTGTCTGTACTTCCAATTCAACCATGGCATGTCCTGTGCTCCCTAAGAATGGTGGTCTGCAGAGGCAGCTTGCCATGAGTGCTTTGGTTGGTTCACAGCATCATGAGAAGCAGGAGCTTCCTCACCAGCTTGCTTGAATCTTTCAGAAGGAAGAGGTTGTGAGTAGAGGTGGTGTCTGGTTTTATTCATGGTTGAGGGCATGAAGCTAGCACATTTCTGAGGTCTTCTATTTTAATATAGATCTAAGCAAAGCTGAGTTCTTACCTCGGGAGAATTCTTGGGTTACCATCTTTTAATGGATTAATAATATAGAATGAATTTGCAGAGTCTGTTTAATTTCTCAGAGAAAAGATTTACTGTGTTCAATTTATTGAAAGTAACTTTTAAAAAAATTCTTTCTGTCATATTGGAATAAGATCTTAAATCTTCATTGATATGTTGTGCTCAGTGGCACAACACTGTGACTGATGGTATATCTAGATTTTGTAAGAGTAGCATAAGTGTAGATTGGTATCATTCTTTTAGAGACTAAAACTTTTGGAAAATGTAAGAAGCAGTTTTGTTTGTAAAATTAAGAGACTTGTTTTGAAGTTGAAGTAGAAATGCACCTGTCTTTAATCTGCTTTTCTTACCTGGAGTAACAAATATCAGTTTTTCTTCAGTGTTGGCTTTTCCCAGATCTGCCTGTAGCAGAGCATACCCATGAGGGCTTTGACTTACTGAGAGGGAAGGGTGGAGAGTGTGTTTCTAGTAATACACAGTGAATGAGAGAATGATATATAGCTTAAAGTTAAATAGCTCAGTTGATGGATTAAGAACTGTTTTGTCTTGGCTTTTTAAATCATTGAGGTTCAAAACGACAGACATATATACTGCTTCAATCAAATCTTGTGTGCTGTCAGCATTTACAGGACAGTGGGATTTCTGTCTTGGGGGTGTGTGATTAATATGTGAATGATATGGACTGTTCATATAAATGCAAACTGGAAGTGAGAAAACTTTACACCAGCGAGATTTTGAATTATTTTGTAGGGAATGGTAAAATCATCCAGTTGCTCAACACACTTGCACATGTAATCAATAAAATAAAACAGGTACCAGCTCTTCTAAGCCTGCATGTTCAATTGCTGTTGTGGGGCTCAGCCTTCTGTATCATATCATGCATTCCTCCTCTTAGTTCATGAGTGTATTCCACCATATCCCATTTTTGGAGCTGTTGATCCCAAACAGGTGTGTTTTCCTGCTGTTTAGAAATACAAATCCTAGAAGGCAACATGCAGAGCCTTCTAGCAGTCAGATAGCACCCATACTTCTCATCTTCTCATTGTGCAACATGGTTGAAGGAGCATATCGCAGTGTAGTAGCTAGTCTGATGAGTATCAGGAGTGCCTCAGGAATCCTGAAGAATGGTGTGTGGTTTGTTCTAGGGATTTTTTTTGTAGTCATAAAGATTGATATTCTCTTTGAGCAGGCTGGTTGCTTACGAGCCAGGTGGAGTGGATGTAGTTACCTCAATAAAGCCTTACAGCATCTGGTACCATGCCAAATATTTGATGTTTCCTACTGGAAATGTTTAAAAAGACAAAATGCAGATTGTGACCTGCTTTAGGTCTGGTGTACTGACAATTTGAGGGCAGACATCATCATAACTTCAAGAGTATTGACTCTGCGTCCTCTGCTGATAAGCTTTAGGATAATTTTAGGATAAGCTTCTGAAAAATAAGAGCTTTATTTGCTTTGTCACACTTTAACAGTTTTACTTCATTCAAGATCATAGCAAACATATGGCCCACAAGCCAAGCAAGATAGATACACAAAAGTCTGCACAATTCTTGTGGTAGCTACATTTGTGTAAATATCTGTGCCTTAGAGTCAGGCATATTGTTCTAGAGTACAGGTTGAAATACGTAATGCTGGAAAGCTGCAAGGTTGTGGGTTTGCATCTAAAGGATACACTCAAACATATTTTGATTAATTTTCTTTATCCTTGAATGCAGATATGTTGCATGATTTCCAGCTGAACTGTGGCTGGTGGCATGATTTGTGTCAGTTACCCAGAAGGCAGCTATCACTGGTATCCAGTGGTGATGTTCACTCTTGTGTACTTGGCGGACAGAGATACCAGTGGAGTTGATAAGGGATATAGCCAGTTTTCATCCTTTCTTGCTTGTCAGTGTAAGGTATTACAGCTACCTGTGAAAATATTTTCTCTGTGCCAGCTAAGCATGAGCTTGTGGTCAGTATCAAATGCCCTCAAATGAATTTCTATGCATGATTCTTCTCAGGATCTCGTGCTCCTTTTTGATACCTAATGTCTCCAAAAGATGTTTTTTCAAGACTTCAGAGCAGTATTAAAATAGTGGGGGCAAAGGCCATTCCTTCCCTATGGCTGTTTCTGCAGCAAGGAGGTGAATTTTCAAAGATCCAGCTCCCACTTGCACTAGTGAGAGGGAGCAGCAGACGCTGGTTCTTTTTTTTTTCTTAATGAACCTGAGCTTCAAACACCTGTAGATTTGGAACAAAGGTTCAAAGTAGCCCTTTCAGAAAGGCAAATTATAACATTAAGAAAAATACAAACATCAGTTATTATGGCAAGATCTGTACTGCCCTTTATGTTTTAAATGTTATGGATTAAGTTTGACATAAGTTGATCTGAATTTGTTACAAAGGTTACCTAAAGGGCATGGCACGTGTGTGTGACCCTCAGGTCTGTTACATTAGTGCAAGAGGTTTGAAGAAGCAGTAGAGAAGGATTAATATTTGTATACTAGGGTAATGCAAATTTGCAAATGCAAATGTAGACTTTTAACCTATTTATTTAGAAACTGCTTTTTAGGATATTTTTATTGAATTTGATGCTTTTTACTCTTTCAATTATAAGAGTGAAATAAGCTTCCTTTATTGTATTTTGTAACGGTGAAAGTAGTTGTATTCATTTTTTTAAGTCTAGAAAACAAATCTTAAGGTAGATTAATTTGCTTTTGCCCCTCACAGTATATTGTAGACAAAAATCTTAGACTGTTTCTATAAGAAACAGGAAAAATATCTGTAAAGTGCCAAGAGCATTTCCTGTTTTCTCAGTGAAATGAAGTATGCGACATAAAATACCTGTTAGGCTGTTTTCTTTAAACTAAGCATAACTTCACAATCATGTTTTTAAAGGGCTATTGTACTTAGGGAATGCTGATTCAAAAAAAGGGATAAGTGAGCAAAATGAACTGTATTGGAAAGGTAGGTAGAAGACAAGTTCTAAAATAAACTTATGTGGATAGAAGGGGAAGAAGGGTAAAAGGATCGATTTGAAAAGTGTTGTGCCCAAAGAATTGATAAACGCTACATCACTGGCAGTGTTCAAGGCCAAGTTGGATTGAGTGATATGGTCTACTGTGAGGTGTCCTGCCCATGGTAGGGGGATTGGAAGTAGATGATCTTAAGGTCCTTTCCAACCCTAACTATTCTATGCTTAAGGACATGATCCTGGATCTGTGACCCAAAGGTGGCTGAGGTTGCCAGGAGGACCAGGTGGAAGATGTCAAAGCGAGGGTTAATCTGTTATAGAAGGTTTCTGTTTCTTGGAATTAAATGGATTCTGAAAGTGATGAAGGACTTCACTTCTTTTCTGCTTGAGAATCATAGAATCATAGAATAGTTAGGGTCGGAAAGGACCTTAAGATCATCTAGTTCCAACCCCCCTGCCATAAGCAGGGACAACTCACACTAAACCATGTCACTCAAGGCTTCATCCAACGTGGCCTGGAACACTGACAGGGGTGGAGAACTCACAACTTCCTTGGCCAACCCATTCCAGTGCCTCACCACCCTAACAGGAAAGGATTTCTTCCTTATATCCAATCTAAACCTCTCCTGTTTAAGTCTGAACCCATTACCCCTTGTCCTGTCACCACAGTCCTTAATGAAGAGCCTGTCCCCGCATCCCTATAGGCCCCCTTCAGATACTGGAAGGCTGCTCTGAGGTCACCACACAGCCTTCTCTTTTCCAGGCTAAACAGCCCCAACTCTCTCAGCCTGTCTTCATATGGGAGATGCTCCCATCCCCTGATCATCCTCGTGGCCCTCCTCTGGACTTGTTCCAACAGTTCCACGTCCTTTTTATGCTGAGGACACCAGAACTGCACACAATGCTCCAGGTGAGGTCTCATGAGAGCAGAGTAGAGGGGCAGGATCACTTCCTTTGACCTGCTGGTCACACTCCTGTTGATGCAGCCCAGGAGACGGTTGGCTTTCTGGGCTGCAAGCGCACACTGAAGCCAGTTCATGTTCATTTTCTCATTGACCACCACCCCCAAGTCCTTCTCCGCAGGGCTGCTCTGAATCTCTTCTCTGCCTAACCTGTAGCTGTGCCTGGGACTGCTCCTACCCAGGTGTAGGACCTAGCACTTGTCATGGTTAAACTTCATGAGGTTGGCATCAGCCCACCTCACAAGCGTGTCAAGGTCCCTCTGGATGGCATTCCTTCCCTCCAGCGTATCCACCGAACCACACAGCTTGTTGTCATCGGCAAACTTGCTGAGGGCGCACTCAATCCCACTGTCCATGTCAGCGACAAAGATGTTGAACAAGACCGGTCCCAACACCAATCCCTGAGGGACACCACTCGTCACTGGCTTCCAGCCAGACACTGAGCCATTGACCACAACTCTTTGCGTGTGGCCATCCAGCCAGTTCTTTATCCACTGAGTGCTCCACCTATCAAATTGATGTCTCTCCAATTTAGAGACAAGGATGTCGTGTGGGACAGTGTTGAACACTTTGCAGAAGTCCAGGTAGATGTCAACTGCTCTACCCCGTCCATCAGTTCCATAGCAGTATTTAGGTCCTTTCCACACTACTTGTATATGATTTGGTAACATATTTATTAAGTTTCTCAAACATAAAGCACTGGGCATACAGTCTTGAGGAACGTAAAATGTGGGGATGCTTTACATCTTTTTACCTTACTCATCCCAAGCAGAATCTGTAAGGCATTTTATTCTTTAGTCCCATCCTTGTCAGTTCTGATACATACAAAAGGGGCTCTCTGAAAATAAACAGTAGCTATTCATAGCATTAATGTTAGTAGTATTTTCACCAGGTTTTTATATGGTGCTTTTAGAGCCTCTTTACACAGTTCTGACCTCAAAAATTCCTTAGGTTTTTATTCCTAGATTCCTTAGGGTTTTATACCCTTGGGGTACATGAATGCAAAGCTTTTTGCTTTAATACTGTCCTTAAACCATTTGTCTTTAACCATATATTACAGCTTAGGACACCATTTATTCAATTTTTCTGAAGGATGCTGTAGCTAAATTGCAGGAAAGCCCAGCATGGGTTGTGCAGGCATGAGACTTTCATTTAACCAGCTCCTCTGAACTTGTTGTATGGAAGAGACAGCTGACAGTTTGCAGAGATGTTCACAGAATACTTAAAAAAAAAAAATAAAGAGTGAATGGGGAGAGCTTCATGTTCTACATGCTTGTAGCATTTTTCCTCTTCTGGGCACTGGTGTTTTACCAGCCAGTGTCCAACCAGCAAACACAGCACAAGGATGACGTTCCTTCAGTAGTAGCAACTGATTACAGCTTTCTCCAACGCTCAGCTGATAGTTCAAGTGGCCATTTGAATCTTTAAAGGATCGAGTCTTCTGCCAGATTTTGTTTACATTATGAAACAGTTTCAAAATTTTGTGGTGTTCAGTTAAACAGCACAGTTGCATATTCTGATTTCCTCGGGATGCTGGGCTAAAACAAGCCAGAAAGCAGTTTGTAATGCATTTGATGTTTTTCAGTCTTAATAGTCAGAAAACTGCCCAGTTCTCAGTTCAGAATTATTTTCACCAAGACCTTTTTTCCAAGAGAAATAGTCAAAATATAAAGGTTTTAAATTAAACAGAGGATCATTAGGATAAAGAAATGACTGGCTGTATTTTATTGCATTTTGCATGTGAAGTTTATTGGGCTGGAATCCAACTCATACAATAGAAAGAAAAAAAAATGTTTCAAAATAAGCTTGTGAGGTTCTGTATGAGGTGGTATCTAGGAATTTATTTTCATTAAATTATATTAAAAGAAGTAAACTCAACCTGATTTTGTGGACTCAAGACTGAGACTTGGTAGTGAATGTTACTGCCTGTGACAACAGGCAGTTTGTGGGGCTAAGGGTTTCCTTGCATGTCAGTCTGCAGGAGGGTTTGGGGTGTGAGAGAGGAGGGGGGAGATGCTGGGAAGCTGGGGTGGAGGAAAAGTCTGAGAGCAGCCTGCAGCCATGAGGTCTTCTGTGCTTGCTGTTCCCCAGACAAGGTGAAGGAGCTGCACCCAGACTCTGGTTGTGTTCCATGCTGTAGGGCTCAGCAGTAGATTTCTCCTGAGGCTTATATAATGGAATAATTCAAGCTAACTTCAATAGACAGCTTCTCACATTGATCTCTGACCACAGCCCTTTAGTGGGGGGAAAAAAGAAGAGCCTTTTTTTGTGTGTGTGTGTGTAATTTAATTCTTTCCTGCTGGGTGGCCTTACAGAAGGCTTTTTCTCTAGCTGAAATGTCTTCTGTGCTGCACCTTGCATGCTGGACAGGAATGATTGTGAGAGCCACCTTTATACAGTACTGATGGCAGTTGAGTGGAAATTAAAGATAAGCGTTGCAATTTCTTTGGGTTTCTTTTTATCAAGCTGTTTATGAAGTAGGGCTGATTAAAAACAATTTAGTCATTTGTTTTGAGGTTAATGGATGCTGGAGGGGAAGGTTTCCCCCTTAAAATAAGAAGTTTTGACAAACTTTTAATTAAGAATTCAGGACATGGAAATTTGGGGCTAGTTCTGTACTAGCAAGATTTGCTCTGAGGCATATTGGTCTGTCAGGTTTTTAAAGTAAATCTTCCTTTTAATTCTACTTCAGGGTTATAATGCCAGTACTTTTCATTAGGCAGCAATTTGTGACTAGTCAGGTGGTCATAATAGAAAGAGACGAGCATGTGATGAAATGGTAGAGAAATTGCAGAGCAGGGAAAAAGGCCACAGAATGCAGCTCCAAAATGCTCTTTAACATCTTCCTGTTGGCAGATTTCCCACTAAATCCAGTGCCCTCTGTGGGATGGTATTCAGTCGTCACTGGGATCCTGGCTTGTGAGAAATGTGAGTTCAGTGGACCTCAACTGAGCTTGAGCTCTGAAGCTGTGGCCAGAAATAATGCTAAGAATAGCCATAAAAGGGAAGACACTTAATTCCCTCAAAACTTTGAAGGCAAGCTATTACTTTAAGTGTAGATCACATTATTGAATTTGTTTATCTGTGAATTGAACCTATATTTAATAAATGATAGCTTTTGTGAGTGCTGGAATGAATGTAAATTAGTAACTCAAGAAAGATTAGCTCTTTGAAGAGATTGAGAACAATTTTAAATTCCATTGTTCGGTGTTTTTCTTTCTGTCTGTATGAAGCACATCTGTAGTTGTCTCAAATTAAGCACTGCCTTTGTTTAGAGGAGTTAAACAAGCAACAGGATAAGATATTTTATAGTTCCTTTTTAAATAAACAGCCTGTTCAGTTTTTATCTTTAGCAGTTTGCAAATGTCAGATCAAGTTTTTGTCAAGAATGCATATGTGAGATGGAATTTCTTTAGAAACTGAATCATCCTGTATTGTGGGATGCATTTTCCAATTTTGAAGCCTGGTCTTCCCATACTGTAAAGATTTTAATGTATACGTTTTCCGTTCTTAGATTCATTACTAAAAAATTCCCATGGGTATGTAGGAATTGCCTGTAAGCATTAATTTGTCCAGTCTCTTTTTGGTAGCTGCAGTCTATGTTTTGCCATCAGTTGCCTAATGGTGTTGCTACCAGTGAGCTCTCATATTGACTCAGTAATTACGAAGTCCAGAAAGAGAAACTGAGTCAACACATCCATGAGGACTAGGTCAGCAGCTATGCAAGCCTCAGACAGTGCTTTTTCCTTTCATATTACCGAGGAGTGAAAAAACAGACACAAATTTATTTCTTACCTTGGTCCTGTGTCTAGTGGTATCTGTGGGGATTTGATTGTCCAGTAGGAGATGCATGTAGTTTGAAAAGTGACTATTCTAGAAGAAGAAAATTCTTACCTGCCCCTAACAAGCAAGCATGGAATTCACTGGGACTGGGTAAACCCGGGGTGCTTTGTTGGAAGAGTTGTTAATTTCAGGTGATGTGAGGTCCATGTGTGCTTCCTTTCCACATCTCCTGTGGCACTGCACCTGAGTCTGCTCCTGATTTGGGGCTTGTTTGCATTCGTTACTGGCAAATGTGCATGTGATATAAAATACCAAGTCTTTTGCGTAGTGAAAATGTGATGACCTGGCAGAACTGGTAAGTCTGCATGGACTTAATGATGCACTTAATAACACATACCACAGATTGGTAGAAATGGCTCCATTTGTGCTTGAAGCTGGGGGTAGATGGGTCTTGGCTGCCCATAGGACATTGCAGAAACCAAGATGATCCTTTAAGTTCAAATTCTTGTAGTTTTGTTCTTTTTTGTTTGTTTGTTTGGTTGGTTGGTTGGTTTTGGTTTTTTTTTTGTTTGTGTGGGTTTTTTTTTAATCATACACAATATTTCTATTAAATTTAATGTAGAAAGAATGTCACGTCCCTTTACTCCCCCACCCCCAATTTTAGCAGATTTCCCAAGTTTAATACAAAANTGTTTGGTTGGTTGGTTGGTTTTGGTTTTTTTTTTGTTTGTGTGGTTTTTTTTTTAATCATACACAATATTTCTATTAAATTTAATGTAGAAAGAATGTCACGTCCCTTTACTCCCCCACCCCCAATTTTAGCAGATTTCCCAAGTTTAATACAAAATCAGCACTGTTTTGTTGTATGCTTAGTGCTATGTCAAAGGAGACTGCAGCCAAGAGGGTGTTTTGTTCTTTTTCATGGTGTTTACAAATAAAGCTGACTGATTTGGTAACTCTCTTGGAAACTCTCTGAGACTGTAAATTTAGCAGAGTGCTCCCCAGGCGTGCATAGATCTAAAGATAGCAGTTTCTTGTCTATCAATAAGTATCTTAAGGCCTTTACTTTTAATGCTCTATACGACTTAAATCCCAGGAAAATAATTCTACTGTTGCTGTTCATTTATATCCTAGGAATCTGCAATAGTTCAGACTAGTCTAGGTTTTCTAATGTATTATTTATTTAGGTCTCCAAAATGTCTGTGGTACTGCATGCAGTTGACATAGTGTATTCTTGTTTGTTAATATTACATGGCAACTTGTTTTACCAAGATGCTCAAATAAATCACTGCTTGCAGATAGAGCTGTGATTTTAAAAGCCATTTTCCCCACCCTCCTCCCCCATTGTAACTGCAGCATCCCATAAAGCTTAGCTCTGATTTATCTTCTTTTCAACCTATTTTAAATGGTTCTGGAAAGATATTCAGTGGTTGTTGGTTGGTTGGTTGGTTGTTTTTGGGTTTTTTTGAGAAAACCACTTTTTAGGTCTAGATTCCAAATACTTAGCCCAGCTTCGCCCCCTGTCTCCCCCATCCCCCAAGCAGCAGAAGCTTAGAAATATCCTTAAATTCAGTACAAAAATCCCTTATTCCCACATAAAGGGTGAAGCACTGAAAATGTTTACTGACAGTCCACAAAGCTTACAAATCAAAATACATGAGAGTGCTGCATAAGTGAGGGAGAAACAAATGGTGTACAGTACTTGGAAGTGAATGAGTCATGTGAATGAACATTGGCATGTATCAGCCCCATATTAAGATTAAAGTGAGTTGTCTGCTTTACAATTGCATAATTGCTGCTGTGATTGATTTGGTGCTGCTCTGTAATAAGTTCTGAATACTGACCTGGTTAATGGGATGTTTATTAAATGAATATATTTGTATAGTTTAATAGAAGAATGTTTGGAAAAATTAGCAGGATGAGAAGAATGGCTCAAGAGAGTAATTTTTCAGCAAGTGCTGTGGTTGCGAAGAGAAAGGCAGGCTGCCTTGCTGTTGGTGTTTAGAAGCTTGGAGGATGAGGTTGCTTGGGGCTGGATCCCCTTCCCTCACCACTGCAGGGATGTCTCTGCTCCAGGCACACACATCAGCATGGAGCATCCCCATCCTGACTCAGGACATGCTTACCTGGGGAGTTTGTGTTTGGGGTACTCAGACTCTGCACCCCACTCAGGATGCTGCCAGTGTGGGGATGCATGCTGAGAGGGAGCAGACTCCATCCTACAGCCACAACAGCTTCATTTTAAAAAAATCTGTCCTGAATTTAGCTATTTTAAGTACTATAGACTAAGATAATTATTTCATAAAGTAATATTATCTGCAAATTAACCTTGGATCTTTGCATAGCTTCAGAAAGAGAGAGATAAGAAATTTTATCGCAAATTGCAGACTTACTGAGTTTAGCGTAAAGGCCATGTCAAGTAATACATTTAAACTGCATTTAAGTAGTAAAGACCAGAATATCAAAGTCTAAAAGCAATAAACATTAATTTATTCAGAAAGTTTTTATATTTTCTTTCTAGTTTATATGCTCTTTTCACACACTGTCATTTAATGAGGTTATATTCTGATTAAAGTAGAAAAAGTAAAATGTTTTATTTCAGTAGATAAAAATGTAGTTTTTAAAATACATCAGTGTGTACTGTGTAGTCTGAGCTAGCTGTATGATTTCCCTTCGTTCAGCATGGCTGCTAGACTAAAGGATTTTGGGGGGAAAAGTCCCCCTTATATAGAGTTTCAATTGAAATCCATATTTTCATTTTCAGTGACAACTAATACTTTGCTGTAATCCCCTTCAAATATTCACTGGCAGTATTCCCAGACATATATTTTGAAGTTTAAATGGCTTAGGATTTATGTACTATACTGTGTAGGTGTATTGGGTTTGCATGGCAAGGTGCTGGTAGCAGGGGGGCTACAGCGTGGCTTCTGTGGGAAGCTTCTTAAGTTTCCCCCATGGCTGATGGAGCCAATGCCAGCCAGCTCCAAGAGGGACCTGCCACTGGTCAAGCCAAAGCCCATCAGCAATGGTGGTAGTGGCTCTGGGATAACATAATGAAGAAGGGGGGAAAAAAACTGCACAGAAGCAACTGCAAGAGAGAACCTGTGGGAGCAGCAGCTCTGCAGGCACCAAGGCCAGTGCAGGAGGGAGGAGGTGCTCCAGGCACCAGAGCAGAGATTCATTCCCCTGCAGCCCATGGTGCAGCCCATGGTGAGGCAGGCTGTGCCCTGCAGCCCATGGAGGTCCATGGTGGAGCAGATCTCCACCTGCAGCCCATGGAGGGCCCAGTGCTGGAGCAGGGGATCCGTGAATCAGGCTGTGACCCTATGGGAAGCCTGAGCTGGAGCAGGCTTCTGGCAGGACCTGTGGCCCCATGGATAGAGGAGCCCCCGCTGGAGCAGTTTTGCTGCTGGACTTGTGACCTGTCAGGAGACCCACACTGGAGTTCCTAAAGGACTGCACCCATGGAAGGGACCCATGTTAGAGCAGTCTGTTCCTGAAGGACTGCACCCATGGAAGGGACCCACATTGAAGCAGTTCATGAAGAACTGCAGCCTCTGGGAAGGACTCATGTTGGAGTAGTCCATGAGGGACTATCTCTTGTGGGAAGGACCCCACACTGGAGAAAGTGAAGAGTGTGATGAGTTCTGCCCTGTGGAAGAAGGAGCAGCAGAAACAAGGTGTGATGAGCTCACCGCAGTGCCCACTCTCTTCTCCCTGCACCACTGAGAGGGGAGGAGGTAGAGAATCTGGGAGTAAAGTTAAGCTCGGGAAGAATGGGGGAGGGTGTTTTAATATGTAGCCTTTATTTCTCATTATTCTGCTCTGATTTAATTGGTGATAAATTATGCTGATTTCTGCAAGTCAAGTCTGTTTTTCCCATGTCAATAAGTGGTGAGTGATAGCTCCCTGTTCTTATCCTGACTTACAAGCCTTTTGTTATATTTTTCTTCCCCTGTCCAGCTAGGAGGAGAGTGATACAGAAGCTTCGGTGGGCACAAGGATCCAGCCATAGTCAACCTGCCACAGTAGGTCTGGCTGAGTAAGCCAGTAAGTCTGTACAGCCCCTTCACTGCCAGGCACCAGTTTGTATTTTGGGAATACTACTGCTGTGGTAGCATGAAGTTTTGGCTGGTTAATGAACTGTGTTTCTAACAAGCCCAGCGTGAAATGCTGAGCTGGAAAACTGCTTTTGCTGGTTACAGAGCTCACTTGAGTGTCGTTACATAGTGCTGCTTTGTGTAGCGTAGATGCACCTTCCTGGCAGCTGAAGGTTTTGGCTTTCTGTCCAGAAACATCTCTTTTTTTTTTTTTTTTTTTTTTTTTTTTTTTATTTTTTTTTTTTTTTTTGTATAAGATAATT
>NDXB01015929.1:46432-61289 GCA_002631895.1 Agapornis roseicollis
TTTTTTTTTTTTTTTTTGCTTTTCTTTAACTCTGGAAGTGGTAGCTGCTGTATAATACTTCATGGAGGTATACCAGGATGTTTTCTGCAGGCTTGGTAGCTGCTTGCTGAGATGCTTCCCCTGTGCTTGCTTTCATGGAGTTTCCTGAGAGTCACAAATCAATTTTCATATGTGCATAAAGAATTGTGGGTAAACAGCCCAAATTGCAGTAAGTGATGCAAAGGAAAGAAGAGCAAATACCACTTTTTTTTGCATACTCGTCATCATCTTTTTCTCACATAATGATCACTTGGAGATAGGTAAGGGACAGGATCATGGCAAGTGATGCAGTGATTTGGGCAAGACTTCTGATTTTATGGGGATTTTGTAATGTATTTTCAGACATGCTGATTCTTTTCCACATTTATTATCATTCCATCTGTCTGTACTTTTTCATCTTACTTTTCTTTTACTTATTCTTCTGAGTTACTATTCCCCTTTACTTCATTATGCATTGCGTGGTTAAAAGTATGTTTTCCTTAATCTAATGCACTGGTTTTCATAGTTGCATTTTAACCAAGTCTTTTGACTCAAACCGTTAATAATTGTCTCATCTAATTTTCTTTTTCTAAATCTTCCTCCTCCTTTCCCCTCCCTTCTCCCCACCCACCCCCTGGATTTTGTTTGTGTTTCTTTCCTCTTGCATTGTGAATGGCTTGTTCTTCTTTGCTGCTTCATCTTTTTTTGTGGTCTTCACCTCTATTCTTCATTGCTACTGTGTTCTTCTCTGCTATGGGACTCTGATAATAGCGATGGACCACTGCAATTAAATTTATTCCATACACCACTGCTTTCCCTGACAAACTGACACCACTTTTCTCTGCCGTTCTTACCTGTTGACTGCCATTAAGAAAAGTCAACCAGGAGCCAGAGTTCTCAGTGAAGTGTGACATTGGTTTCCCAGTGACAACTGAAGATGTCAAGCCCTGGATGCTTTAAGGTGTATCTAAAGCTGGGTGTGCAACATATAAAAGCCATGATTTTTTGTGATGAGATAGGCACATTCAAAATGTTTATATGAAATTTATCCTAATGTTGTTGTTTGATTGTTATTACTTCTACATGTAACATTTTCATTAGCTGATGAGGTGCCTAGGCCAAGATATTGTCAGCAGACAGCTCTCTGAATGCAGTTGCTGTGAGCAAACTGGCATACAGTCAATAGGAATTCTTCTGAATTTACTACTGTCTGTTGACATCTTATTCTGTTACAGGCAAGTATTTAATCAAAGTTTATTGTCATTCTTTTCTGAGATTTAAGTGGAACATAAAATTTTACGATACACATAGTATTTTAGATGACAGCTTCATTATTTCCACTGAATAATTTGAACTGCTACAAGGAGAAATATTGATGTCAAACCAGTAATTGTCATTAAATATGCAACATTTTTACAAGTCATTTGTGGGGGAAAAAAATAAAAAAAATTCTAAGCTTCTAGGTAGCAATGCAGAGCAGTCTGAAATGCAATTCCTTCATCTTGAGCCTTCCCTCACCATGGAGGTCATTCAGGCCTCCACACACAGCGTGCAAGCGTGAAATCTTCAAAGTAGCTTTCCAAATTTTCATTTTCAGAGATGAGCATGGTATGTATAGTGGTGAGTATCGAAAGGAGGATACTCAGTTTGTCATTGAGTTGATCTTTTGATTCCTGCTGCCTGATGGCATTTGTGGTTTTGCTGGTTCAGTCATATCCTGCCCAGTGGACACCCACTTTTTTTCTGAGCCAGGAGAGGAGTCTGTGGCAAGATTAATTAAACTGTGTCAGAGGAGATAGGAACACAGATTATTGGGATGAATGAGGCTAATGCACCATAGCTGCAAGGCATTATGTAAACTAGACAGATGCAGTTTAATATTGAACTGGTTCAAGATGAAACATTCCTGTGGATTCAGTGCCTCACCCTGGAACGTGTTATTCAGGACCATGGGCATGGATTCTACTAGAATGAAAAAGAGAATAGGAAAAAAAAAAAAGTTGCTGGGAGAAAACAAGCTCTTTAGTTAAGGAGGGGTTTATGCCATTCCTTTTGTTTCCCTTGCTGGAAAAAAATTAATTTCTTTTTTGGTGAATCAGAAATTCCACTCAGAATTGTACTTCTCCATGTAGCTTCTCTGTTACCTTGTTAAAGAATTCAAATAAGGAGGGCAAGGGGTTGTTGTGACTCAGGAGCAGGAGCTGGCACTGAGCCTTATTGAACCTCATACAGTTGGCCTTGGCCCAGTGATCCAGCCTTCCAGATCCCTCTGTAGACCCATTCTACCCTCCAGCAGACCAACTCTCCCATGCAACTTGGTGTCACCTGTGAGCTTACGTATGCTAGATCCCTTCATCCTGATCATTGATGAAAATAGTAACAGAACTGGCCCCAGTTCTGAGTCCTGGGGAACACCACTTGTGATTGGCTGCCAACTGGATTTAACTCCATTCACCACCGCTCTTTGGGCTCGGCCATCCAAACAGGTTTTTACCCAGCAGACTGTACACCCACCCAAGCCATGAGCTTCCAGCTTCCCCAGGAGCATGCTGTGGGAAATGGTCTCAAAAACTTTACTAAAGTCTAGATAGGCAACATCCACAGCCTTTTCCTCATCCACTAAGTGGGTCACCTTGTCATAAGAGGAGTTCAGGTTGGTCAAGCAGGACCTGCCTTTCATAAACCCATGCTGACTGGGCCTGATCACCTTGTTGTCCTGTACATGTCTTGTGATGGCATTCAGGATGATCTGCTCCATAACCTTCCCCAGCACCAAGGTTCAGACTGGCAGGCCTATAGTTCCCCAGATCCTCCTTCCAGCCCTTCTTGTTTATGGGCATCGTATTTGCCAACTTCCAGGAAACTGGGACCTGGTTAGCCAGGACTGCCGATAAATGATGGGAAGTGGCTCATGAGCAGTTCTGCCAGCTCCCTCAGTACCTTTGGGTGGATCCAGTCTGGCCTCAGAGGCTTGTGTGTGTAAAGATTATAGAAAGATCTAGAAAGATCATTCAGAAAATCTGAGATAAGGATTATACCTTCAAGGTATTGGGCAGGCAACTTGGAAGCTCTGGAGAACTTAGTATTTCCTGTAATTCTGTGACAATGTATAAAGTACACTTCAGCCATATACTGTACTAGTATTTTTCATGGAAAATGAAAGATTATTCCCTCTCTTTGTAGTATACAGTAGCTTTCTGAGAATTCTCTGCCAAGTGGCTGGTACAGAAGAACATTCCCCTTCTACAGTAATACAAGCCAGTAATTAAACCTGAACACAGTGAATAGATCTATAAAGTAAATCAAAGTGAGTGGTGAATTGTACCTTCACGCAACGAGTGGTAAACTCTCTATAACAAAACTCAAAAGCTTCCTTTCTTTGTTGAGGAACCATGAATTGCAGTCTCTGCAGCATTACTGTTGCTGTCACCTGCTGTAAATCCAGTGTGAAAAGATATCATCAAAGGGAAGAAGTGGAAGGTGTATTTTGCTCCTTTGCCTCCCTTTCCTACAGGGTGATCACTTGAAAATCTATGACACTTGAGCTCATGGGTGTAGGAAGCCACCCCAAAGGAGACTCAAGTGTTTTAAACCATCCTCTAAGCTTAGACTGTGTGAAATCAGGTTAAATCAGTGAAAAGGCTCTCCTGGCTTACAACAAATAGGTTTTTCTCCGATGCTTGCATCTCTAGCACAATCTGATTGGTNTTCTAAGCTTAGACTGTGTTAAATCAGTGAAAAGGCTCTCCTGGCTTACAACAAATAGGTTTTTCTCCGATGCTTGCATCTCTAGCACAATCTGATTGGTGGGAAAAATTGGGCTAAATCCAGAATTTGGTGAATTTAATGGGATTCCCTTGCTGTGAAGTCTGTATATAATGAGGGTAACCTCTTGCATGGATGGTAGGTCAGGGAGCACTCGTGCAGGGCCAGTGTTACATGTCATCCCTTCTCATTCAGAAGCTTGTCAGTGACTGTTCACATGCTTCCTTGTAAGTGTCAGTGATGGGAGAGGAGGACAGATGTATTACACTACTTCACCAAAGCATATAATCTCTTGATGTTACTATACCATTGACTCCTAAAATCGTGCCTGCCCAGGATGCCCTTGTGTTATCGGCTGCTGTACAGACAAGCTGTCAAAATGTTAGCAGGCATTTTGATGCTTAAATGACTACAGAAGACAGCTGACTAAGGCTTACAGGTTTATTTGGTATTCTTACATTGTTTTTATCTAGAAGCAGTTCTTAGCCTTATGTGAGCATCCAAAACAGCAGTGATGATAATGGGCTGGTAAAAATGGATGATAGATTAGCCCTGATTTACAGGTGCCAACAGTGCAGTACTGAAGGATGGGGGCTGTCTGTAGGGTGGGTGTTGGTCTCCATTTTCTTATTGAGTAGACATAAAATAGTAGTTCAAAGACTGGGCATACCAAGCGCTTCCTTATGAGCATAGCATATGCAATGGAAAGGGATTAAGAATTAAGTATTTTAAAGCATATCTTGCAGTCTGCTTGCTTGCTAGATTCTCCATTACTTTTCATAATATGCTTGAAAAGTTTTATTTGTGCCTTGAGGATGATGATTCTGTCTTCATTTAGGAATGCAACTGCAGATAATACCACTGTGCTATTGACAGCTTTATGCACTCTTGCTAGCAGCCTGCCTCTCTTTTTTACTCATTTGTACATGTGTTGCCGTGCGAAAGCAGTGCAGTTTTCTACCCTCCTAGTTATAATTGCATCCTGGGCCACCTTGTTATGGCACCTGTTCCTGTAGCGTGAGGTGAAAAAGCCAGTTGTTGCTATTATAAATTTTATTATTTTTTTTCCTATGTATAATTGAGCCTGTATAGTCATTATGTTTTTTCCTAAGTTCATAATTAGAGAAACCTCAGAGGAGAGCTTTGTAACTATTATAAGGGCAAAAAAGGACGTAACATTCCGTGTGAGCTTGTTGCTTGTAAACAGGTAGATTTGAGCTTCCAGAATTTTCAGATATGTAGCTAAAAATTCATAAGGGTCCAGAAATAGTAAACAATAGAACAGCATAATAAAGTCAGTCATGTCTGTTCATTGCTGAAATTATAAGATATTAGGTGTTATTCAGTTCTAAAGACTTACATTTTATAAATTTTTATGCATTATGATGTCCTTGTAAATTCTGTGTAATTACTAAAATTACTGAACATTTCCTTTGTTTAAAAAATAAATGTATATTTTTATTTTGCATTTTAAAACCAGTAGTTCTGCATGTTGAACTCCACATGGATCGCTCATGTGCTTTGTTTTTGCTGCTCATTCTGCCAGCGGTTTTTTCAGTTGGTAGGTTTTAACTCACCAGTACCCAGCATTCTATCTTCTTGTTGAAAGGGGTTTTGGAAAGATGCTTCTCATCAGGAGGTATGCTTTGGTTCAGATCCCTTGGTTTATCTCTAACAGGAAGTATTTCTGTCTTAGATGGGGGTGGTCCAACAGGTCCATAATTTTGGATCCTGGAGTTTGGGTGAGAAGCAGAGTCAGAAATAATGGTTCATTCTGGTGAGGTTGTGGGAGAAGGACCTGCTTTATGAAGTGGACTGCAGCCAAGAGGTCACACATGAAACTTGAAACACGTTTTTTCTTTTTTGCTCTTCTGAAGAAATAATTTAGTTGTTCAAGTATACACTTTCAAGCTTAAAGCCTAACCACATGCTCTTTTGTAGTATATTCCTCCACAGGTGGACGTTTGACACAGTCTGTTTGATAAAAACTGTGGATATTGAACCAAGTTGAGCCTTACTTCATGTCTGTCTTGTTTTGTTTGCTCCAGGTGAGGAAGTGCCACATCACCTCTGCTCAGAGCTTCCCTATCCTGAATTTGTGGCTTGTGAAATCCCTTGTGCAATGGACTGTGTTATCAGCGAGTGGTCCACATGGTCCCCGTGTTCCCACTCATGCTCCAGTAAAAATGCTGAGGGCAGTCAAAGCAGGAGTAGGTCCATCTTGGCCCTTCCAGCTGAGGGTAAGTGGTAAAAATTTTGGATTAATCATTGTTTGCTTGTTAATGAGCTGACTTGCATTCCTCAGCCAAACTGTGTTTAGATCAGAGGTAATCCCAGTACTGTAGCAATACTTAATACTTTCTGTACTTCATACCTAGTGACTAAAAAACTCTTTATGGGCTTGAGTTAATGCATGTATCAAAGAAATTCTGTCACAGTTCAAAATTTTTTACTTAAGCTATGAATTGTTATCTACTGAGGGCTAGTCTGGGTGTGAATTAACTTCAAGAGAGCTGTATCCTATCCTGAAGAAATTGTTGCATGACACAAATTCGCACTCATCATGCGAGTATCTTTATGTAACTGAATACATTAAAGTTTCTCAGGAAGGAATAATTAAAGTCAAATAGCCCAACTTTTTTATACATCTTTATTAATGAGTATAGTGGTTTGCTATACAGAGCCACACGTCTGCATGCAGATAAATAGTGGTTGATTCTACAGAGCTCTGTTACCTTTTTAAGTGTCATTTCATTTGTCCTTTATCAGCTGAGGGCATGGCTGTGCTGTCTGACAACTTCTGGATGCCGTCTTATGGGCAGCACAAACCCTCAGCTTTCTCCAAGCTGCTCACCAGCTCCTGGAAAATGATAACCAAAAGGCTATTGATGAAACTAGAGGGATTTGGTTTAAAACAGGTTTTAAAAGATATTTCTTTATGAGGTAAACTTAGCAACTGTGGAGGTAGTCAGTCTCAGCAGGTTTAGAATGGATTAGGAAACTGATGAACATCAGGTTCATAAAGTCAGTGAATAGCTGTAGAATGGCTAGGCAATGGTTTGCTGTCCTGTTGACGTGTGAAAGTTATCAATGAACTGCAGAAAGTGGCCAGGCTCTTGTGCTTTTTATAAACAGCATATCCTGCTTGTGGTTTTGCAGGCAGAATGCTAAGTTAGATGGATCATATAGCATTTCTTATTATCTTAAGGTAAAACTGCCTCATTATTACTCATTGGTGTTTAACAGCGCTTCCTTTACCATTGGTATTCTTGAAAAAGCCACCTGAATTTTTCCCTGGGAAGCTCAAAATTTGAGTTAGATTTTTTATTTTTATTATTTTTATTTTTCTTCAAATAAACCATGCATTTTGCATGGGGCTTTTTGTTGTTTTGTTTTGTTTTGTTTTTTTGTTTCTTTTTAGTATGTGCTCGAGCACACAAGAGCAATAACTGGTCTGCACTTTTCTGCTAAGTCAAAATCTTCAGGAAATAAGTTACCTGCAGCATTTTCTACTCCATCATCATGCAAAACATTTCTGAGACTGAACACTATGTGGAACAGTCCATTTTCATGGGGAAAAGGAATGTGGCATGATTATCCTAATTATTGCACTAAGAAATTTCTCTGTTTCTTTCCTTGATGCTGTTTATTGTGGCCATTTAGGGTTATACCTTATTTGAGAAGTCTCAGTCCTACAAAGCAATAGACATCCCTTCAAGAAGCAATATACCTTCTTCTCTTGTTGATTTTAGTAGGGCATGAATGTTCTCTGAGTCCTGTGGTTTATCTGGCCCAAACACTACAGTTCTTTCAAAACTTGCAGCACTTTGGCTGTATCAGAAGTTGCCTGTAGGCAAATGGCTTTGATTTTAGTAATTTTTACTTCTTTCTTCCTAAAGTTACAATGCTTACTGTTAAATTTCACTGCATTGCTTGTTAGTTTTTGAGCTAAGAACAGTGTCTGCTTTTATGGGGTAAATCCAGGCTACTGGCTACAGTGTTGAAACTTCTGGGGAGGCTGTTCAAACTCCTGTACTTCATGGATTTATTACCAGCTGTCGACAAAGTGCAATAGCTTAACAAAATATTTCAACACTAATTTGAATGATGCTGTTTCAGAAAAGAAAAGACTTCATACACAAAACCTCTTTCACGTTTTATCTCCCTTGATTTTCTGATGTGGGTATAATTTGATTCATTCCTCCATCAGTATGGTTCAGCACCCTCTACAGCTTGCCCGTTTAAGGCAATATGTGAACAGAGTCCAAATATCAGAAAGAGATGCTCTTCCTTGGGAAATTAGCAAAAACAATGAACATAAAAATAATGCTTAACTTGTCTTTAAACCTAATTGCATGTTTGTTGAGTGATACTGGCTTTTAAATGGAATTAACTTGGGTCTGTGTAGGAGTATCAATAAGGTTACTCAGAAATATACTTTGCCTATTTCTGTTTCCATTATGTGCTGGAATACAATTTTATGCAAGGCTAGTTTAATGGGGAAACAATATTTTAGAAGGTTCTTATTGCAGCTATAAAGGTCAACAGCTTTATTAAAACTTTATTTATTTATTTTAAGGGGGGGGGGAAGATACTAAGCAAACTTAACATTTTTAATTATTTTTCTGTCTTCATTTTGCCACTTGCCATAGTATAAATTGGGGTATTTTCTTTACTCCAGGTGGAAAAGCCTGCCCCCCTGACCGAGCCTTGCAGGAGCACCGTGCCTGTAATGATCACCCGTGCATGCATTTCTTCTGGGAGACTTCTCCCTGGAGCTCTTGCTCTGAAGATGTGCTGGTAACTGCACTCAATGCCACCATTAATTGGAGCAGAGAAGCCACTTGTGGAGTGGGCATACAGACAAGGAAAGTCTTCTGCATGAAGAGCAGTTCTGGCCAGGTTGCACCCAAAAGGTATTTAAAAAGAATTAGCAGTGATTATTTGTACTTACAATACATGACATATGAAGGCATTTTCAGCGGATCCGTGGAATCCTTGCATAGCCTTGAAAATCTGTGCATCTTTGAAAATAATTTCAGGACTAATTCTCCAGCTACTACTCCATCACTACTATGAAAGGGATACAAATATCTAACAAAAATAAATAGCTAGAGCATTTTTAATTTTCTGTGTAAACCCAAGGAAACTGCATGCTTTTAGTGGTGTAGATTTGTTGCTGTAGCTCCTTTGTTATTCTAATTCATATTTTTCTGCAAATATTTTTCCTGAAGGACAGGTGCGAAGAAAATGTTAAGTGGATCTGAATATAATGTTCATCAGTACATTATTAACAATGCTCTAATAAAATAGAAAAATTAAACAGAGTTTGCATTATATTTACATCACAATAAGGCAGAACCATATGTGTTCTGTATTTTTCAGTTCAGTTGTATAGTTTCTATAATGTGATATCAACACAACAAAATTATGTATTCTGCAGTGCAAATATTCTGAATTTTTCTTTGCTTCAGTAAATGAGGAAAAAAAAGTAGCACAGATGTTTTCCCTCATACAAAAAAATCAAGACATTGCTAATTATTTTTTGCACTGTTAATGAATCTAGAGACTTACAACTGAGTTTCATTTCTTATTGTACCTCTCAAAACAATCCTGTTCGTATAAGCAGACTGTGTTGATTTCAGTAAAGTTAATTAAAGTTCTTGAGGGTAATGAGATTAATTAAATAAAAGGGAAAAAATCTAATATTCATTTATACCCAGAATTCTTGATATTTTTTAACTTTACCTAATTAAACATATTATTTATAGACCTATGGGATGTCTGAAACGGTTGTTTGCCCCCTCCACTTCTGAGATTATGTAAGGGGAAATGAAACTGAAGGGGGTAAGTAAATACTTTAGTGAAGTATGTGGAGGGCAAACAGAGTTTCAGAGGTGGAAAAATCCTGCCAAAAGGAGTGATTCGTGTACTGAGAATTTCAGAAAGGGTATCTCCTTGACTTTGGTGTGGTAGCTTCAGTGCTGTGGTGTTCCTTGCATAATGGAAGTAGCTGGATCAATGACTGCTGAGTCCTCATAAGAGCTTCTTCCTGAAATTGTTATATAGCCAAATAAAACTAAAATCTCTGCAGAAAAATATTTCAACTTAGATAACAGAAATATGCCCTCTAGGATAGTCATGCTTAATGAGAAGACATGTCTCTTTGTATTTATTTTGGTTTAACTTATACCCCTGAGTATCTTATTACTACCTTATTACTACCTCAGTAATAAAATTGTGACATTAATATTTACTTTCTCTCCTAGTATGGTGTAGTGGCCTATTCCTCTTTTAAATGGGATTGTTTGAGGTTGCATGCATCACTGAGTGATTTTGAGTGGTCTTTCTACTACAAATTAATAAAAAATTAAAGAAGTAATTCCCATTGTGATCGCTCGGTTGATGTGCAAGATCTGCCTGATCCCAGAAAATTTTTCAACTTCCACCCTTTGAGTTTTTATTTGTTAACTGTGTCTGAAACCTTTTTTAGAATATGCATGACATATTTTTAATTTAAGAGTTCAGAAGGAATGAAAACCAAATCATAGTGCTGTTATACTATACTGTTATACAGCTTTTTAAATAACAATTGAGGCCTCAATCAAAGAGCACTTTAAGCTATTTTTGTGTTTCCTAGGGGTTGAAAGTAGAGGAATATTACATCAGTCCTTACACACAGTTGGAAGTGGTTTGAAGGCTGTTGCATTTTGTGTTAAAACAGGACTGCTTTATAAACATAACTACATGCTTTTTTTTGATAGTGAATATATCTGTTTTGCTGCAGTGAGTTTGTGTTTTAGGCATAATAGACAGAGTAGCATAGATGTAGCCTATAGTCATCAAGTCAAACTCTACATTTTTGTTGTTATTATTATTTTGCTTTTAATCTTTGAAGTATGCTAAATTCAGTTGGGTTACATAAGTGCAAAGGAAAAGAAAAATGAGGCTTACTGTGAATGACCAGGAGTGTTATTTTCGGTCTGGTGGTACCCTCACAGTCCTGTTAGAGACTTATGAGGAAAACATTTCCCTGTAGTTTTAATTGTTTCTATATTTTATCTTTGGGTTTGGATCAATAGATGTCCAGAGTCCATCAGACCTGAAACTGTGCGGCCATGTCTCCTCCTCTGCAAGAAAAACTGTGTTGTTACACCTTTCAGTGAGTGGACTCGTTGCCCAACAGCATGTCAGCCTGGTAAGCCTTTAAGAAGTCAAAATTTGGGGAAAAACAGAGAATTGGCCTAGAAATGTATTGTAGATGTAGTTCATGTCAGTCTAATAATTCTTAGGGCTTTGATCTGAAGAGTTTTGGACTGGGGTGTTGTTGACATGATGTTGAGGAGGTGGGATCCTTGCAGCAGATTTGGAGATAGGAGTTCTCTTCACCTGGAATAAACTTCTTCTGGTTTTCTGCCTTCAAAGTCCAAGTTCCCAAAGCTGTATGGCTATACATGGAATTCCTACATTACATGGAATTTATTTCTCTTGACCAACCTAGATGTACATACCGGGTTGTGCAAATAACTCCTGTGCTTTGTGTTTTTTCAAGGACTGTGTATTTCTTTGATCTAGTTAGTTAGCTTTTGGACAGTAAGTGTTTAAAAAAGTTTCTTTATAATGATCTAGTCTTGTTTTTTATGACGAATGTATGTGTTTCATTAATTATTCAGATTAAAGCCTTCTCAGTAATCAGAATATTTCATTATTGTTGGTGGCTTCTTTGCCCTTCAAAGATTCTCAGTGGATGCTCTAACGTAGTCCTTGTTAGATTTTATGGGAAAATGAGTTGCTTTCTACAACAGTGAATCCTGTTTTAATTAGCAATTTATTTTTAGACTTTAAATGAGCTGCCTATAAAGAAGTAGAATAAATTACCTGGTAAATGACTTTGTTTATTAAATAATAGTCTACAATTAAAATGAGAAGAAATTAATTATTTAACCTCCTTGGTAGCGTTATCACTTTAATATAATTCTAAATTAAAACTTCCTAGATGGGGGAGTTTGCTTTTTGCTAAATCTGTTATTGATGTGGCTGCATTGCAAGATTTACTTTTTTTTTGGTTGCATTGTACAATTAAAACCTCAGCATGATAATGAAGTTTCAGAACCACTATACATATGTGAGTTGTTTTATTTAATAGAAAAGTTGTGTTTAATGAAAACAATATACAGATGGTGAATTACCAAGCATATCAAGCAGGAACAGGTATTGCCTGGCAGATTTAAAATTAAATGTGTACTGGTATAGGATCAGAACTTAGACAAACATGCAATCACTAAATCACTTTTATACAGAACTTTGCCAGTTAAGCTGTTTGTAGTTTGTCTAAGAAAATGTGTTCATCTTTACTATCTAACAATAAAAAAGTTGACATTTCCCCTACATTTAAATGTCATCAGACAGCCATCTGTCTTTTGGTGAAGAATTGTGTCATACTTCAGAAGTGTAGACAGCCATGAACTTCGGGCAATAACAGATGGATAGACAGCATAATTCACAAAAGAAGTGTAATTGAATCCCAACACCTGTTGGTGAGGCAGGACCAGGGAGGAAGTTGCAAGTTCTCTGCCATTTCAGATACATGCAGGTGACAACTGTCTACTGCAGTCTTCAATAATATATGTGTTTTCATAGGTCAAAATAAGAATCAAATGATCAATATGGAGGTTTCACAATAGAACAGAATCACAGAATACCAGTTTGGAAGGGACCTCAAAGATCATGAAATGATCTGAATGAGCAGTGTGTAAATTTTCCTCTTATCAGCTGCTTTCCTAGTGGTGTAGGTTTCCTGGGGGGCTAGCTGTTTTCAGCATGGGTGATGTTCTCTCTAGTCTGTCAGCATAGATTTAAGATGGGGAGATTAAAAAAGAAAACACCTGATAATAAATAATGTTTTTCATCTTCCTCCTGAAAATAGATGGTACCTATTAGTAGCACTCGTCTTCCAAGCATTGGTTATCCAGGGGAAAGGTTAGAAATTTCTCTTTTACTTTATTCTCTAAAAAAGTTTACATGAAATGTTAGTAGTAACTGTCCTATTTATTTCCCCATGCTTTAAATCAGATCTGAAATGGGATGGAGTAAAAGTGGATAAAATGTGTGGCATACCACAATAAGGAATTCCAATGACCTATACCTTGTCTTGGTTTCTATAAAGGATCTGGCACTTCCAGTTCTCAAAAACACTCAACCAGAGTCAGTCGAAGTTAGACTTACCCCTTCAAAAGCTCTTATCTGCATAAAAATGGAGACAGCTCTGATTTTGGCAACTGAAATCTTGGAAAATCTGTGTGCTCAGAGTCTTGTTTTGACCAGATTGTCAGGAGCAAAGAGTATGAAGCTGTATGCTTCCTGTATAAACTTGATCAGATATAGAACACTTCACAGTAATGAACAAGGATTTTTAACCTTGCCTGAGAATGGTGATGCAACTTTCTGAGTCTTGGGCAAGGTATTGAGGAACCTGGGGTTAAATTCAGGAGAAGATGAGACAGCAAGAAGGGAATGAGAAGAGTGGATTGATGGAAGAAGTCATATGTGTGTAAGGAGAGGAGACTGGAGGTCGGTGGGACAGGGAGGTGTAAGTGGAAGCAGTGGTAAGGCACTCCCAGAATTCTCAAACAGCATTATCTGAGTTCATAGTCAAGAACATAGAAGTTAAGATGGTCTTGAGATCCCAAGGCTTGATTTTTATCTGGAGGACAAGCAGTAGTAGCTACGCCTGAAATCAGCTGAAGTTTGGCTTTAAAAGGACAGTCCTACATAATGATAATACTCTGGAAAATCAGGCTATAGCAATTTTAAATGAGATATAAAAATCTTGTTCATTAACATTTGTAAAGAATGCTGTAGAAAAACCAATGAGGAAATTCAATTTTGAAAATGGGGTTTGAATAATGTGCAATAAATGTTGAGGATAATTTAGTTTCTTGATGTGGAGAAAATTACTGTGAGAAGCTCATTTAGATTTGGTACTGATTAATAGGGAGGAAATGGCTAAGATTCCAATGGTGGTAGATAATTTGAATGAAAATCATCACAAAATGATAGAGTTCACGATTCTTAGTAGGAGGGAAGATGGCAGTATCAGCAAGACATTTGAAAAATAAAAAGGATGGACTTCAGCAGACAGAGAAAATCGGTAGCTACACCTCTTGGGAGGAGGTAGAAGAGACAGAAGTGTAGAAGACCTGGAAGCTACCAAGAAAAAACATATGAAGGGATGAACCCCATCTGGACTCTACTTTCTATCCTGAAATTATTATGGTAGCCAGCACAGATGAAAAGGGCATGTGTAATTCTGTATATGACTTGCATGTTCAAGCTTCAAATCATGAAAAGAGCACATCATACACAGCTAGAAAAGGCCTGTTTTGTCTTTTCTTATTGTCAGAGGTGTGCAGAATCTTTTCCTCTTTGGTTATCAAATTGTTTCACAAAAATTAGAAACAAGAAATTGAGAATGTAAATTAAGTGATAGGAGGATATTAGGTAACAAGAATTACATAAGTGGATTAAAACTAAGGGGAAACTGAATGAAATGTCCATTGCTTTCTGAGAAACAAGGGAAACATGGGGAATATGCGGTTGCTGCTGTTATTTCCTGTCTGCAGACAGGAAAGGAATGGACAAAAGAATAATTATTTTCATAAATTAGATGTTTCCATGTCAGTAGAGCTGTATGAATAGAGAAGGAAGTAATAAAGTAACGCCAAAGCATCTATTGACTACCTTCTGGGTAAGAAATTGATAAATCCTAAGGAACTAAAACAGTAATACCAAGACAAACCAAACCAACCAGCACCCTCACTTCTCCTCCCCCCACAAAAAAAAAAAAAAAAAAAAAAAAAAAACCCCGAAGCAGTCAGGGAATTTGTAGGTTACTCATTCTAACTTTATTCCATAGAAAACCACAAGAACAAGTTATTACTCAAGACATAAACATTTTGAGAATAAGACTCTAATAAACTGTGAATTTATTGAGAACAAATTTAATCTCTCTTTTTTTTTTTTTTTTTTTTTTTTTTTTTTTTTTTTTTTTTTTTTTTATATATTTTGTATTTTT
>NDXB01015929.1:61315-91305 GCA_002631895.1 Agapornis roseicollis
TTTTTTTTTTTTTTTTTTTTTGACAGTGTAGCTTCTCAAATTAAAGGAAGTGGTAAATTTTTGACACATTAAATTTTTATCAGGAAGCTGGGGAGCAGTGACTTCACTTAGATGACTGTTAAATGGGTATTCTGCTGCTTGAAAAAATTCACAGTTGATATCACTGAAAAGAGTCTGTTTCCTTTACTGCCTGCCATTGGGTATTGATACACACAGAAAAGATCCTGTGGGCCAAATTTCCTGGTCTCTTCTTGTTTGTCAGATGCTGCAGTCCCTAAACAGTCTTTGTGGCAGTTCACTGGGCTCTCTACAGTGTGCCCATGTCCTCCTTCTGGGGAGCCCAGAACTAGACGCAGCACTCAGTTATCTTTCCACAGCTGAGTAGAGGGAAAGAATCACCACCCTCAACCTACTGGTGGTGCTCTTCTTAAAATAGCCCAGGGTGCTGTTGTCCTTCTGTGCTGAAAAGGCACATTGCTGCCTCATGGTCAACTTGTCTATTGTGACTCTCACATCCTGCTTCCAGTCAGTTTGCTGATAGGTGTCCAGTGTTCACAGTCAAACTGGAACATTAGCTAAGGGGAGTCCTAGAGAAAACTCTTCTTGCCCCATTTCTGTGTGATATGTGTCTGAACAGCTTGTGTTCTTGAATAATAACATTAGTGGATGAATCTCAGAAAGAGATAACAAACAAAATAGACAATATATTAGGTGATACTAAAATAGTTGAGAAATTTCTCAAAATGCAACTTGGGATGAAAAAAAACTGATTGCAGAAAGAGTGGGAAGTAAAGACATTAGTGCTTTCTCAGGCACCCTTGGTGATACAGTGAACTACAAAATGAATTAAAATCAGCAATTTAAAATGCTAAAACTCATGCTAGGCTTGTCAAACTCATGGGCATGTTGTATGTAAAGCACCAAAGTGTTAGTGTGCTGTGCACTGGTGAGGCTGCAGGTAGCATTCCTTGGGCACAGTGTTGAAGTAAGAAAGTGAGCAATGAGAGGTAATTGAATCAGAGCTATGAAAAGCTGTGTTTGCTTAGTTTAGAGAACTAAAGACAGAGTGGATACAAGCCCTTGGAATTTCATAGAGGTTATGCGTCAGATGATAGGGCTAAACTTTTGTTACATGTAGTGGACAGAAGATATAAAAAGTTTAGCTTAATTTATAGGAGTGATGACTTGGTCTAGATTTTCAGAAAAGGCTCTCCATGAGACTGTACAAGTGCTGAATCAGGCATCTGAAAGGAGACTGTAGGAAGCAGTAGAGTGGCCTGAAGTAGAGGCTGTTAAAAAAGCAGGTGGAGGATTGCCCTGGATGCCCTTATCCTGTCTCAGGTGAGCAGCTGGGGTGAGCAACTTCCTGCAGTCCAAAGTCCCTTTGTGGTTACCTCACAGTGATAGCAGTATGTGAGTGAAGGCTTGTATAACTCAACCATATTTACTGTATCTTTAGTTGTACGCTGTTTTCATGGTGTGACTTTTCCTATGTTTTCCTTCTACTCTAATGTACTGTAACCTTGCTACTGCAGCTTTGTCTTGAGCTGAAAAAATAATGCTCATAGGTGAGCTAATTTACACACTGCTTTCCTCTGTTGGACAATTTGGATGAAGTCCACTATTAAAATATGTTTGTCTGGTCTGGAATTTTTTTATGGAGTTTTGCTGAGATCCCTTTACGGTTTTGTAGCATCTCTTTTTGAAGCATGAATACAGCATCCAAAAAAAGTACAAATGCAATACACAGCAGTTAAACCAGCCCTCTGTGCTTACCATTTACACAGCCAAGGATTGTGTTTGTTTTAACTATAGAGATATATAGATACATCTTATCCTTGTGTTCCATGCAGCATTCTGTACTGTAGATTTTGTGAGCAGTGTTTCTAGATGGATTGATCTTGCATCAAATCAAGTTAAGTAGAGAGTTAACTTCTGTTGGTTGCAAAGGTTTTCCTATCAGGAAGTTATTGTATGTAATTTCTAGACCCTAAAAGATGGTGTTGTGGTTTAAATCCTTCTTATTAGGAAAAAAATTATCCCAGGTAAAACGAGGACAGATGGATTACTGCTGCCAGCCTAAGACCACCAGAATGTTTTCAGAAACAAAACCTTTCATTATGAAAGTTTATTTGTTTGTTTGTTTTTCTTTTGTTTGGTTGGTTGGTTGGTTTGATTTAGTTTGGTTTTATTCTTTTTGCCTGTTCAGGTGTTTAAGTATTTGCTAATACTTTTCTTGTCTGATTTGATGTTCTATTAAATAGGCATTTTTTGATGCAGCTTGTAGGTTGTTGATTTATCAACCTTCCAGGTGTTGTTCTGCTGAACGAGTCATAATTTTAAAGCAAGCAATGGTAGCTTTTGATCCAATGTGCCATTCCTTCCATAGCGCTGATAGTTTTAAAGTACAAACAAGACACCAAGCATGTTTTTAACCAGGACACCTGGATCACTAACTCAGCTGCCAACTGTGTTTTTAACCAGGACACCTGGATCACTAACTCAGCTGCCAACTGTGTTTAGAAGGGTTTTTTTGTTATTGTTTGTTTGTTTGTTTGTTTTTTCTTTTTGCAGGCAATGCCACTGCAGTTAAGCAGTCCCGGTATAGAATTATCATTCAGGATGCTGCCAATGGGGGACAGACATGCCCAGACACATTGTATGAGGAAAGAGAATGTGAAGATATTCCCATCTGTCCAGTGTATAGGTAAAAGGTGTTAGCTTTTCCAGGAACTACTCTTTTGCAATTGTCCTGCACAATTTTCACCAGAAAACAGCATAATACTGGAAAAAGCGGGCATATAAACAAATAATGTACCTTGCAAAATGTGTAAAAGTAGAGTTCAAAATGGAGATTTCAGTAGATGTGACATTATCAGAATGCTCACCAACAGGCACAGCTCCTAGAAAGGTAACCTCAGGGTTCAATATGTTTAAGGAAGCTAATTACTGGGAGTTCCCTTCTCACTGTATCTAAAAATCAATGTAAGTTATTTTGGGACCACAAGCACTCAACTGCTTTAATCATAATTGTATGTTTATTGCAGAAATGCTTGTCTTTTCCCCTGATTCTACCATTCCAATGAACAATATGCATTTTAAAAAATTCTCATTAGACAAATGATACAATAGGTCAATTACTCGCCACTCTGCATTAAAATTCTGTGACCTATCTGTTATACAATATTAGTAAATAGAAAAGCATTATATCTTTGCATACAAATCTCCAGCCTGCACATCCTGTAGGACATGGTCACAAAGCAGGGAGCTGAAGGTGGTGCCAAAGCAGGAGCTGCACCACTCTGCTCTGCCTGGCTCTGTACTGCATAGTGCTATGGAAAGATGCCTTCTCCTATTCTTGACTGGCATGCATCCTAGTGCAGAAAGCAGACTGGGAACAATATCAGTTATATTAGAACAGGCTTGCATGAGGAGAGCCTGATTTCAAAGCCCACTGAAGATGTTTCCTGTGCATTTTTGTAACTGTGAACCATGCCCTACAAAATGAGACAGGGAAACGTTGGAGGATGATGTAGCTTTCTAGAAGGTGAACCTTGCATTTGAATTTCAGTTCACAATACTTATTTCAGGAGTAATTGCCACTTTTTGACTTCTATTTTTCCTTAGGCCCTTACAATTTATCATAATTTGTAACTGCAGGTTTTGCCTGGATATATCAACTATTTTCCACTTAATCGTTAACCTTTTCCTCTTTCAGGTGGAAGACCCACCGTTGGAGTCACTGTGTCCTGGTGCCAGATTCAGTGAAACAGAATGTGCTGGGACATAATGAGGCATGTGGACATGGTTTGCAGTCAAGGGGTAAGCTTTCTACATGCAGCCTCTAAAGAATTAAGGTGTTGGAGCATGGACCTTAAATATAGTCTTTTTCAGTAGATAGTTTGGAAACCAAGTGACTGATGCAATTAAAGTGTTTTGGAAAGTGGACCCATTGTATAGTTTTGCTGCTGTGCTGGATGTTAAGGTACCAGTAATATGGTAGTATGCTTAGAGTACAGGTGGGGATCTGTGCTTGATAGTCGAATATCTTTATAGTAACCTGCTCTTCTGCCGAAGATGAAGCATGTGATCTTTAAAAGAACTGTCTATCTATAGTCTCTATGAAATAATCCATTTTTGGTGCTAAAACCAGAAAGGATAATTTCCACATGATTCTAAATTTTACTAATATTTGCCTGAGGCCTGATTTTAGTTAAGGCTACTGAAGAAGTTCAGTGTGGGCAAAGGCTTTGGGCTCCTGCTCTTGGCATAATGAAGCAGCTGGAAAATACAGTGATCCCGTTGTCTGAACTGAAGTGTGGAGAAAAATTTCACTGTTCAGACTATATGATCAGAGTCATAGAATCATAGAATCATAAAATAGTTAGGTCTGGAAAGGACCTTAAGATCATCTAGTTCCAACCCCCCTGCCATAAGCAGGGACACCCCACACTAAATCATGCCTACAAAAGCTGGCATGATGGCCTCTCTTCCAGGCTCTTAAAGTTCCCACTCTTTTCAGAGATGATAAGGCCTTCCTCAGAAGATGATGCAATTCCTCACATTAGACTCCTATCTGCTTGGAGAAAACTCAAGACATACATAACTCTCAGCGCATACTGGCATAAATAACTTGGCCAAAGATCCTGGTTCATTTGGGAGTCTGTAGTGGTTCCTGCAGATGACTGCAGATTTGGCTCTTATCAGTCTCCAAGGAAATCTAATGAAACCTTTAATAAAAAGTTATTTTTATTAAAAAAAAATTAATTATTGTACAGGTATGCTAACTGAAGAAACTTGACATAATAATTTACTCCTGCAAAGGGTACAAACTGTGTTCTTTAAAGATGAAGTGATTTTTTTGTATAATCTGGAAACAAAGGAAGAGAAAAAGAAGTCCTGACAGTATGTGGGTTGTGTCTGAAAGAAGAAATGTGTTTTAAACTAATGCTTAAAGGAGTAAATATCTTTAACTAGGTTTTGACCACAGGCTTTTCCACAAGGTTTTCAAAGAGAGCTCTGTAAATTGAGGTGTCCTAAAATGTATTCCTCAATCTCTGTGTGAAGGGATGGTACTCTTAATGCTCCAGTAGGTGTATGAGCTTTGTGTTAATCATTCTCTGGTAGAGTTTGAAGTATAACTGAAGAGTATGGCACCTATTTGGGCTCTGTGCTGTTCTGGGGTAATCATGGAAAACGAATCTCATAGTCTGATGAGTTTAAGCAAAATTTGTTTCAGTGCCACATTCACATCTTGTCTTAAACGTGGTCTTTGCGAACAACTTTGGTTTTCCTACTCACATGTAGTGAGAGAACCAATCTGTTAGGTATTGTTGAGAATGAGTAGGGTTTCAGGAAAGTGAGTTCTCAGGGGAGAACCCATGAAAGAAGATTTTCAAGATAGATATTTCCTATGAACCAGGGGAGTGTTCTCCATGAAGAAGACAACTGAAACCAAGCTGCTAACTCTAACCATATTGCTTCTGGAAAACAAGCAGTTGGATTTTCAGCAATTCTTTATCTACAGAAGTGCCTAGAAGCTGCTGTTAGTACCTCACCTTGGTGCTACTTGAGCTCTTCAAGACCAGCTTACATCTGTGAAGAGGTGCTGTGTCACCATATTCTCAGGGACTAGCCATTTAGCCAGGGGTGACATTTGCTTACATGCCTCGCAGGGTCTTCTCAGCTGGTAGACCTTGTAACTTGAGGACTTCTGATCCTCTTGTTCTTCACCATAAAGGGTGTCTTAGGAGATATTTCTGAAATAATATGTGAGGTGATGCTGGAGATCTGTCTAATGGGACAAGGGTTCTTAGAGAAGATGGAGGCACACTTCATATAGGTCACAGTGAAACAGCAGAAGATAAAAGTCACAGACTGTAGTGAGGGAAATTCCCAGATTGCCTGGAGAGATTGCCTGTAGGTTCCTTGGAGATACTGAAAACTCAGTTGAATAAGTTGTTGAGGAGCCTTTCCAAACTTTGAGCTCACTTAGAGCAGGCATTGAATCTTCAGGGGTCCATTCTGTTTAAAATACATCATGTGATTCTGTGAGTCTTTTCAAGGGAAAGTGTTCCATCAGTGGGAGACTGCCAGTTGTTACAGATCGATGCTTTCCTGCAATATTCAGGCATCCTACAAATGAGTTTGCGTTTGACATATCACCACCACTCCGCACAATAATTGTCTTGCATAATGTGTCAGCATTTTTAGCCAGTAAATGCTTGTACTCCAAAGAGTATTTGCATGAATCTGCCTTGTTTCTGTTTTACCATGTAACAGCAATTACCCTTTTACCACTGAAGATAATCAGTCTTGCTGTTCCTCAGAGCATCCATTTTTAGGTGGTTTTTCTTTTGCTGTCCATACCCTGACTGTCATATAAATAAGAGGATTTCAGTTTTCAGTGTCTGTTGTATCAAGACAATTATATAAGGACATTAAATTCAAAGAAATTATTTCTGAAATTAGTGAGAGAAAGTATATGTTTATGAGTACCTATTCAGAATGACTGTGCTGAGGGAAAATTAAGTCTGAAATTACTTTCAAGCTCTGCTCTTTCTCTAGGCTAGATTCTGAGATACCTAGAGATCTTGTTCCATGAGTGTTTTCATTGAAATTGCATGTAAATGTTCTGTGTAGCATGCTGAAGATATCAGAATTTGACTGTGAATAATAAGCAGAATAGCCAAAGAGATGACAGCTGTCTGAAGCTTCAGTTTTCATGGCTTTATCTTGGAATAATATTGAGCTATTTACAATATCATTTCTTTTTTTTTATATCAGCTTCAGCAGACTAACTTACTCAGAAAACAGGCAGGTAAAAGAAAAGTAGCATTTAGAAGTAAGAAATACAGTTTTTATTTAAACTGCATTAGGGCATGATTTGCAAAAAGCCCCTGAGATAGGGCATTCAAGAGTAAAACCAGGTGGGGATGTTACTGTTACTTGGCAGTTGTAGAGGCAACATTTCTAACAGTAAATGAAGAGCTTTGTGAACTTTTCTATTGCTTCCTAGTTGTCATTTTCCTCGATGAGTGACTAATTTACTAGAAAGTGTCAAGACTGTGAGAAAGGATCCTGCACCTGGGTTGGGGCAATCTCAAGCACAAATACTGGCTGGGCAGAGACTGGGTTGGGAGCAGCCCTGATGAGGATTTGGTAGTGTTGGTTGATAAGAAACTCAACATGAGCTGGCAGTGTGCGCTTGCAGCCCAGAAAGCCAACCATGTCCTGGGCTGCATCAAAAGGAGAGTGACCAGCAGGTTAAGGGAGGTGATTCTCCCCCACTACTCTGCTCTGGTGAGACCCCTCCTGCAGTACTGTGTCCAGCCCTGGGTCCCCAATATAAGGAGGACATGGACCTGTTGGAGTGAGTCCAGAGGAGGCTGGAGCATCTCTCTTATGAATACAAGCTGAGAGACTTGGGGTTGTTCAGCCTGGAGAAGAGAAGTCTCTGGAGAGACCTTAGAGCAGCCTTCCAGTATGTAAAGGGGCTGACAAGAAAGCTGGAGAGGGACTTTTCACAAGGGCTTGTAGGGATAGGACAAAGGGTAATGGCTTTAAACTGAAAGAGGGAAGATTTAGATTAGGTATTAGGATGAAGCTCATTACTGTGAGGGTGGTGAGGCAGTGGAATGTGTTACACAGCAAAGCTGCGTCTGTTCCATCCCTGGAAGTGTTTAAGGCCAGGCTGGATGAGGGTTTGGAAGAGGATGATATTTAATGTCCCTTCCCACCCAAATAATTCTATGATTCTATAAAAATTGCTTCTGCTTCATGCCCTTCAGTGACTTTACTGTTCTCTGATGTTTGTTATGGAAGATCCTTCAGAAATGACCTCTCCCCTCACTGCTAACTTCAACAGTAACCTTAGACATTTACATATTTATGGAAAAATGTGTTGCTCATTACAAGGGATTGTTAAGCTTTAATTAGTGGATAGAAAACCTGTTTTAAGCAAGTGTCTTTGAAGGCTGCTTCAAAAGCCATTGATAAAATAAGTAGACATGTATTAAAGACCAGACTGATGTAATGAGATTCTGCTTTAATAACTAGTCTTGGAAGTACACTGACAACATGGTTATGAAAAAAGTAGTTACTTTCCAAATGCAAGGAGAAGCTGCAGCAGTGGAGCATGTCACGTCTTATTTCTCCTTCTCCTGCCACTTCTTAACTCTGATTTGTCTACCCCAATTACCAAGATAGTAAGTCTATCGCAGAGTTGTAGCTCCTCATTGGAGGAATACAGAAATACTATGACACAGAGCAGCAAATATTCTTAGGGAATAATTTATTGATTTATGTACAGGAAAACACCAAAAAACCCACCAGTGCAGTAACAAGAAACTACTCCTCTGCTGTGGAAAAGCGCACTTTCAGAGACTCAGAGACTTACCTGAGGTCATGGAGTGGATCAGTACTGGATAAACTCACTGGGCACCTCAGTAGAATATTTCTTTTGGTATGCTCTGCTATGAAACCACATATGATGTATTTCTTTCCTTCTTTAACTGGGTTGTAAATTTACACCACGTAGACTTTGCTAAGATAGGTGGTGTTAAATATAATATGTTTCAGTTAAAAAGTTGATGTATGAATTGACAGTGAAAAAGTAAAATGCAAGCAGCACCGGACTCAAGCAATTAAAGCTTCCTGTCTCCTTCATTTCAGGTTTCTGGCTCCTGCTCTGAAGCTCCCTGATACCTATGGGGGTTTTGCAGACAAGACTGTTTCAGACTGAGATGCAGATTTAAAACTTAGCTATTTGTTACAATTTTTGTTCTCATAAAGTTATCTAAGTTTTCTGAGTGTGTGTAAATGCAGTGATAGTTCCAGTAAAATCTTACATAAAATACAGGCAGAACTGTGGTTACAAATGTAATTTGTAATAAGCTGTGACTAAGTTGTGTACCATACTAAGCAAGATGAAAGGATGAATTTTGGTATTGCCTGTTAACAATGCATCTACAAAAGTATTTCAAACAGCCATCCTTTAGCTGTATTATCTCCTGTATTATCAATCTGTAAGACAGTAATGGCCATATACAATAATTTGTTTCTGCTGATATTATTATATGGTAACCTTTTTATAATGAGATGTGCCATCAGAAAAGCATCAGTGAAACCATTTTGTTTTGCTCATGAGATAGTCACCCAACAGTTCTTATTCCCAGTTTTGTAGGTAGTTAATGTCACTGCTGATTAGCTAAATTAACAGATACAGGATGCTTTTGCACAGAATTACCAGTTTCAAGAGGTATATATTGGAATTGTGTTATAATTTACACACTAGAGGCAATGTGATAACCCAAAGTTTACAATGCATAAATTTATGATAGTAAACATAGTGAAGACACAGACTGCTTCAGTTAGATGGTGATATTTTATGGGCTGTGCTTTGTACACGGTCCTGTCTATAAATCTGTCCAGCTGGTAGAGACTTACCTGTCATCAGTAGCTCCCTCCAAGATTAATTTTGCCTGACAGGACAGTGGCACCTTGAGCCTTATTCTGAGTGGTGCTGGGAGTTCATTAGGTTTCTTGGTGTTTTTTCTGATGATACTAGTCAAGGATTGCAGGAGCACTATGAGAGCACAGTGAGCTGAACCTGAGTGTTCCCAGCCAGTGTCATGGTCTGGAGGACACCTGCCTGGCAGCTGGTGGCACTGGTAGCAAATAGTTGAGGGAAAAATAATTATCAGCATTAAGGACAGGAGATGAGTCTTGTTTGAGATACATTTGAAAGGAAAGTTTGTGAATCCCTAGGATGTGAATTGACTTCTAGGGGGATTGCCTCACCAGGATGGAGAGCTTCAGTTTGTCAACCATGTCTGCCTAGGGCTTTGCCAACACTTTACCAGTGTGGCTGCTTTACATCATATTGCAAATTCATAAAGTATGTGTTATCTGTATTGGTTTTTGTTTACTGATGATGAGATTTTTTAGCTTATAAACACATGAAAAGTAATAAGGTGGTAAGAAACAACCAAACCAGAATTGATTTACTATTATTTGTTCTTGATAATTTGATTTCTTTGACAAAGCAATGGGCTGGAGGTTAGGCAATAACGTAGGCAGGAAGCAGCACAGATAACTCTTTTGTCTTTAGGAGAACATTGAGTCCAGTCCCATGTGACAGTGTCCTGTGTGCAATAAGAAAGTATGACCTAGAGAAATGCAGGTTGAGGTGGTTGTACAACTTGTTAAATATCACATTCAAAGTCTGTTATCAGTTATTTACTGTCAGCCAGGAAGGCCATTTCAGATGGCTTCCTGCAGGACACACATACTCTTGACTGCCTCAACATTTTTCACTATCAGTGTGTATAATGAAACAGAGTACATCTATAACACATCTGGGTAATTGCAAATTGTAAGTACTTTGAGCGATAGGCAAAAAATACACATTGGATAGATTTGAGCGTACTGTGACATCAGAAAAGTGAAATATTTGTTAAATCAAAAAATATGCAGCATTCAGACTATATAGAAAGATGGGGAATGATACTGTATGGGTAAGTCTGGAATTAACACATGTGAGTAGCCTTATACTGTTGTAAAAGAACGCTCATCATAAAATCATGTATTTCTTACATTTTCCATCTAATCTCCAAGCTCCTGAAATTTATTCTTCTGATTCATAAAATACAATATTTTTAACATATTTAAATGTTTTTAAATGTTTTTAATCTTCCTGTTTGTTTTGTAACATAGCACTTCCGCCACTGTACATAATGACAAGTAATTAAGGTAAAATAAAGACATAAAAGATTTCTCTAGAGTAGTTGTAGTTCTTGGTTTGCCAATAGATTCAGAAGAGCTAGGAACCTTTTTTACAAAATTTCATTAACAGAAATAAATTAGACATGTAGGAGTCTTAAGATCGGGCAAATATTAGTAAATGACTTAGTATCTCTTGAACTTAATGAAACTTTGCCTTTGATTTTGCATTTAAAACTTATCTGCATTCTTGGCGAACTATGTATAACCGCACATGGAATTTGAGAGATTTTTCACTGCAATATGAATGATTTATTACATGAGTTCAGATTGTTTGTATCTAATTTCTATCAGTTTAACTATAGAATTTGATCTTGAAATTATTTCTCAAAGCCTGGGTTTAATTGTGGATTTGATAGTAGATTAGCTTCATGCAAAAATGTGTGACAGCATTTCACATAGGGGCAAACAAGGAAAATTAAGGAGTAGGAGACAAGAACACAATAGTAATGTCATGTATGCATGATTCATTTATGCATTCTTAGCCTTTCCTGCAGTAGTGGAATGAAGAAGATATTGTCTACCAGACAGGTTCTTAATGGGTTTTATTTTGGGTTTGGAACATTAGAATTGAATGGCAGCAGGAGGAGAGGGGAAGGGACAGATGAGGCTATGTGTGGTGTGATGGATCAATCTCTGAGCATTTTGTGGCTGCCTTTGAGATTCCTGCAGTTTGATTTATGAGAAATAAAATCACCTGCTTGTATAGAAATCATCCTGGGATGATTTTTAAAATGTGGCAGCATAGCAGAGTTGTATATGTAAATATGTCCATAGCTGTCCTGGAGTCTGCAGCTGGGTACTGGCTTGGGGAATGGAAATTCATCCTTGTATTGTATTACATCCTACTGATCTCCAGGTAATGTGTTGCTGTAGACCAATTTTTCTTTCCTTGGCTCTTAGTTGATAGGACAAGGGGAAGAAAGATTGATACTGATTTTCTAGTGACAGGTTGTTCACAAAAGAGTGATGGTGGACTACCCTCCCTTTTTCATGGGAGATGTCAGCAGACATCACAAGGCACTTAAAACAGTGCTACTATATTTCAGTCTGGGTCTGGCCCAGCTTCCAATTCAAGCTATACTGTGAGAGTATTTCATAGGCAATAGGAGAATTGACATGACATTACTTTATAGACACTAACTAATAGCAAGAGAGACTCCAACTCATTTCTGTCACTGTAGGCTTATGCCAGCAACATAAAAATTGAAGAGACTCATAGGGAATTTGTCCTGACAGCAATCTACAGTGCAACATTTTATCTAAAGGCAACTCAGTAATCTGTAGACTTTTTGTAAAATAAAGATGATGAAATCTGCATCAGATAAATTATATATATTTGATTTCCTTCAAAACCAGGATGGTATATTCCACTCTGTAGAAGGAAATAAGCAGGCTTTCTAGCTTAACTAGGTACTGTTCCTATGTTATAAACAAAACAAATATCAGTAGCTGAGTACCACACACAGCTTTTGTTTTCTGGGGATAAAAAGTCTTGATCAAGTAGAAAAGTCTTTTGAAGCCAGAAGGCATGAACACTGAAGATGTATACTACATGCATGTACCAATAGAGGGATTGTTAAAAGATCAAAATAATGAGAAGTACAGCAGAAGAACATCAAAGCTTTCCAGGCTATGTATTTTTGCCTTGATTAGGAAGAAGGGGGAAAGATGTTTTTAGATCAATAGGAAATGGCCCAATCACCTCAAAGTCAAAGACAGCACCAGCCAAATGTGTACAATTTACAGGACTTGCTAGAGCATCTAAATCATAAAAGTCCCAAATGATCTGACAGTACTCACACCATATTTAACAGGTACAGAGAGATGTCGAGGTCATCTTATCTGAAGGAAACTCCTTTTTAAATGTAAGGGTAGATAGATTTTCATTCTGTCTTTCATCCCTCTGATTAAGTTCAGCTCTCTTTGGTCCTCCTAAGATTTCTTTCATCTAGTGTGTAGTCTGTATGATCTAAGAAACTATCGTTGGTGAAAGTCATTTTTGGGATCCTTTTTTAAATGGTGGATTGTCATTAAACAGAGCATAGTAGATGAAAGAGGCCCAAGAAGAACCAAACTGTGCTGAGACTTACTCAGGAGGATGAAAGATGTAATGAGAAACATAATGAAGAGCAATCTCTCCCTTAAACTGGAGGAAGGCCCTTCCAATTATGACTTAGTTTTAGAACCAGCTTTCAGTGGTTTAAAATGCTGGCTATGAACAGTTGATTTGGATTTTTCATGCAAATCTTGATAAATTTTCATTATGTGAACCAGGAGACCTGGGTGGCTATGCTTTATGGTTTGTGCAGAGGATGCTACGAACTATGGAGGTAACTGATCTCCCGATAACAAGTGATAGGAGGAGAAGTAATGGGCTCAGGTTATGCCAGGGGAGGTTTGGACTGGCTATTAGGAAGAATTTCTTCGCCAGAATTGTAGTCACACATTGGGACAGGCTGCCCAGGGAAGTGGTGGGATCGCCATCCCTGCAAGTGTTCCAAAACTGTGTAGATGAGGCCGTCAGTGACATGGGTTGGTGGTGGACTTGGCGGACCTGGGGTAAGGGTTGATTTGATAATTGTAATGGTCTTTCTCAACCTATTTGATTCTATGATTCTGTAACAGAAATTTTTTTCTATGGCTACAGGTGGGTTGTAAATAGACCTGATCATACAGCCTTGTGTGCTTCTTATCAGAAATGCAGGAGCCATTTCATTCTAAAACTCTTATGTTTTGTTGACTTAGAACCTGAAATATGAGGGTTTATAATCCTTAATATTTTATATGAACTTATGTAACAGTCACTGTAATAATACCTATAATAATATCTGATTGTTTCAATGTTCTTCCTAATCTTTTCGCCTCTGTCAGTGTCAGGCATACCTGTCCTGCAGAGAGTAAGCTACTTTAGTTTCTTGTTGATTTTCAATTTAATTGAATCATCTTTTGTTCTTAAGACATTTGAGTCCCATTTGGTCTCCTTTTTTTTTTGTTTTTTTGCTATTTTATATAAAACTTTGTTGTCCCTTGTTCACCTCTCTGTGTTGCAAGCGGTCCCATCCAGTACTGATTTAGATCTACTTTTGCTTTTATAAAATTTTAATTTCTTCCTTGTCACAGTTGTGCTGTTTACAACTCCAAAGATAATTTGTGCCAAAGCCACTGTGGTTCATAGGGAAATTGTTAAAAAATTCATCTGAGCTGAGCAGGATAAGATCCAGGTTCTCTGGAAAATGGCCTTAAGGAGGCCTTCAAATAGACACTATAAAATTGGAAACCTTGAAGCATGACCAAAAAAGTAAGCAAGTTTATTAAAAAGCTTTTGCACTATTAGTTTGGGAAAACACTTTACCAGAATAACCTCTACCTTGTCCGTAATGATCTCAGTCAAGTGGAATATAAGCTTGTGAGAAATTCCACTCATTACCTGGAAGGATAAAGACTGGTTGTTTATTCTTACAGTACAGTAGTATCAAAGGGACTTAGTGTGATATTTTTTTTTTTACCTAGCTGAGGAAATGGATAGTTCTAGGCTGAAATGCTGGTTCTGCTTAAATCAATGAAATTAAAGTACTGTCAGTTGTTTGAATACACCTACCCCATACCCCCCCCCAAAAAAAAAAGAAACCACCCCCCCCAAACCTCCAAACAACCAACATAAACCCCAAACAAACCAAACCAAAAAGAAAAAAAAAAAAAAAAAAAAAAAAAAAAAAAAAAAAAAACACAAGCAAAAAACCACCATCAAATCCACCCCAACAAATAAACAAAACCAAATATTGATAAAGGAAAAAGGGAGATGTTGAGGGGAATGCAGTTTGATTTGTAGCAGGTATTGTTCATTGTATGACTGCAGGGGTTTGGACTGCCTAGGAAATTTCATTCAAAGGAGCTTGCTAAATGTTGTGGCTTGCATTTTCCCTTATTCTGCACCAGTTCGAAAGCACTTCTTATTGGAAATTACAGTCAGGTTTCTTCAAATAATTAAGCACTAATACTCAACATGAATATTAGCATCGTAAGTGGCAGAGCTTATCTGTGTGGCTTACTATAAATCCTCAGGCACTGAAGATTTGTTAAATGTGACATACCACGAAGGTGCAAAAGGAATCCTGATGTCGTGTTCATTGAATCTGAATTTGTATGTTAATGTTTCTCCAATAGCTTTACATCTGTGGTAGAGATGTTAAACATGAGCTTTAGTTAAAAAATAAATGAATAACCTTGGCTGAAACTATCTTTCAAATTTCCCAGCATCTTCCTTTCAAATGTGTGCACTAAAGTGACAGTAGAGTAACTGGAAGTGATAGGGATACTTATGAAGCAGTTGCTCTTGCACTTGCAAGAATATCTCAGGTAACTATGAACTGATCAATATTGCATTTGCTTTATATGACAAGTAGTGGTTTTTTCTGTTGGCACCATTTCTACATATGTTCAGAAATATTAAAAATAGTGAGTAGTGTGTTTAGTACTTTCTGAAGCAGTCTGATGATTCCAGCAATAATACTTCTGAGCAGTTTTCCTGTTGGAAACACCCCTTCTCCCCTTTTGTTAACAGTATTGTCATTGATTTGCTTCTCAAAAGACTTGGGAGAAGATTCTGTCTTTTTTATATTATAATAAATCAAGAGAAACTTCATCCAAAGAATTGGAATTCCAGTGGAATAAAATTACTGCACGAGAAAAAGCCATCTCTATACTCCGATGGCAATAGATAGTAATGAAAAAAATGTCACTTTCTAACAAAGATTTTTCTAAAGTCAATTCTTTTCCTGGCAGCCACTGGTTTTGCCTAGGTCATGCATCATTTATTAAAGGATTGCTGATATTAGCTTTGTGAAATAAAGAAAGTTTGGAATAATATATTCTGATATTTGGCAGTTTTCCTGAAGAAGGGTATTTTGTCATGTCAAATTTGGATCTTGGATGTGGAGCCTTGTAACAAATGTTACTTTTTATGGCATTTCTGGTCAGTTCGGATCAGTACTATTGTTTCTTCTTGGCAGTTCACTGAAGTTTCAGTCCTGCAATCATGTATTTGTTTTCTTTGATACGTGCCCAAAGGTGACTGAAATTCCTTAAAGTTCTCTCTCTTCTACTGTCTGTTGGATAGTAACTTTCTGTATCTTTGTTTTTATCTTGGTCTTTGTGTAGGCAGAAGAAATGCCTGAATTAGTGGTACGCAGTATGAGGGAATATAACTGGCCTATTAAAATGTAATAGGCTTTTCAAAGGCCATCAACTTCAGTGTTTGTTTAATTCAGGGTGAAGTAGATCAGCACATCCTTAGGGGATGTATAGTGTGAGAGGGCAGCACTCCCAACTACAGCTGTATAGTTGGAATATATGGGCTTCCACAGCCTGTGCCCTTTCTGCCCACAAGCCTTTTCTGCTGGCTTATTTTATTCCTCATGCTCTGGGAGGGCATCTTAATAATAGGTACTTATTAAAGATATTTGAGAAAATTAAGCAGAAATTGATCGGCAGAACTGAGCAGTTATGTGCAGACATGAACTGAGGAGATTTTGAGGGATTTATATCTTCTATTGCATTTTAAACCCCCAGAGAATGTGATGTTGTCATGGCAGTTTTCATTTGGGGCACACTGGGGAATTTGATGGTGCAAATGTCCTAGGTTCAGCAGTAGCAGCTATTTTCCTCCTTTTTAATAGCTGGTGCAGTGCTTTGTGTTTGACTTTCAGCCTGGTAACAGCACTGATAACACTGATGTTTTTAGTTGTTGCTCAGTAATGTTTACTCTGACCAAGGACTTTGTGAGTCTCATGCTCTGCTAGGGAGGAGGAGAAGCCAGGAGGAAGCAGACAGGGCCCCTGACCCGAACTAGCCAAAGGAGCATTCCATACCACAGCACATCATGCCCAGTGTATAAACTGGGGGAATTACCCAGAAGTCCCAGATCACTGCTTGAGTCGGGCTGGGTATCATTCGGCAGGTCGTGAGTGGTTGTATTCTCTTCCTTTGTTATTTTCCTTACAATTGTCATTATTGGTGGTAGCAGTAGTGGTTTGTGTTATACCATAGTTACTGGACTGTTCTTATCTCAACCCATGGGAGTGGGGAGAGCAATAAGAGGGAGGAGTGAGCAAGTGGCTGTGTGATCCTGAGTTACCGGCAGGGCTTAAACCATGAAAGGCAAATCAGACACACCATGTTTGTGAGAAGCTGCTATGACCACCAGTGCTTTTTTAGTATCACTTTCAAATTATTGGTTAGTGGAGCACATAAAAATCACTGCCTGCAAGATGGATGGGTTTTGTTTTTCACCAGTACCCATGTTGCTGGTGAAGTTGCATGTGAGCAAACCTCAAAACATTTGTGCTTTAATATAAATTATATCTTTAGTGCCTAGTTTCATGGTGTATAAATTTTCATGTAATCTAAGCACATCTGCTCATAATAATTAACTTCCATGGTGTATGAAAGGAAAAGCTACATCAGCTCTATGGTATGAGGAGATGGATTGCTTTCTATCTGTTCATTGTAATGATTAATTGTAGTATTTATAGTAAGATGGCTGCTTTTTATTAATTTTTGGGTTTAGATCATGCATCTTGCCTTTTTTGAAGCTTATTTAAAAGTAAATACTCTGCAAATCAGGTATAGAAAGCGTGAACTTTGCAATTTTAAGCATTTTGATGAAAAACAGGGCAAAATATGTCTCTGCTTAAACTGCCTTATCTGAAGACTTTGAAAGATTCCTGTCTTCCCAAGCAAGATGATTTTCACAGGTAAATGTAAATATAGAAAGTAACCATGAAAGAAATTTAGAAGCCCCTGAGGGCTGGTGTTTCCAAGGGGCAAAGTTAATAATAATGAAATGTACTAGCAATTTGCAGTTGGTACTATGGTTTTTCAAGTATTAAATATTTACTGTAAGTGAAAAAAATAACCTATTGTGTTTCCAGAAGTTAAATACACTTAATTCTCAGGCTTTCATTCAGTAAAATTTGAGTATGGGCTTTGTGGAATGCAAACTCTAGGGTTTACACTAGAAGTGATGGGTACGCAAGTATCAATGAACTAACCTGTCAAGTAGGATTGGGGGAGCCCAGCGATTCTGTTATATTTTCTCCCAGTGCAGTCATCTTCTTCTTCTGTTACTTGAAGAGAAGTTAATATGTTGAATTAGAGGAGCTACAGGTTTTTATTGGTGTTGAGTTTGCATGGTAAGAATGGTGGAAGCAAAAGAAATTATTTATGGAGAGCATTTATTAAGCAAAAATCCAAAACTCTGGTAGAGTTTCAGGAGGTGTACAGAATCTAGCCTGCTATTTAAAAACCTTCCTGAGTTTCTCAAATCATATTGATTAAATAATAAGCAAAGTACTTTCTTGAAGTCTCACAGTTACTGGCATAAACTCCCTGATTGAATTATACTGCAAACTGAACACTGCAAGGGAAAATGTCTTTACCGGTTACACTTGTATCTCTTTTTGTAAGGGTTTCTTATTAAAAATTGTATCCCAGGATTTCCTGAGAAGATAAACTAGACTCAACAAAGAAGTTAATGCAAAAATAAGCTATTGCAATGGCATCAATGAACAGATACAATAAGCAAATAAGCAATTTGCAGATAAGAGAGGCAACATCCCATGAAATGTTTATAAAGGTAATATTTAAGATCTCATAAAATCAAATTGTATTCAGATACAATAACAGAAGTCAGTAATAAAACAGTGGTGAATCAGGTCCAGAGATAATCATAAAGCAAAAGGCTTTATTCTGTTTCAGAGATTTTCTTTAGTACTAAGCATACTATATATTTTTATGGCAACTCCACCCAATCTTTGCTTACCGAGTTACTCGTGTTTAGAATGCACACACATGAATCAAACAGCTAAAGGCATGTGCGTTTTGATTTGCACTATAGTGCACTATTTTCACTATAATTTAATTATTGAGAAAGTCATTTGGATGTCATTTAGGATTCATTGTGCTGAGCATTTTTAGAATTTTTTGTCCTGAAGGAAACAAGCTATTCTTAAATGAAGCTAACATTCATAGAATCATAGAATCATAGAATAGTTAGGGTTGGAAAGGACCTCAAGATCATCTAGTTCCAACCCCCCTGCCATAAGCAGGGACACCTCACACTAAACCATGCCACCCAAGGCTTTGTCCAACCTGGCCTTGAACACTGCCAGTGATGGAGCACTCACAACCTCCCTGGGCAACCCATTCCAGCATCTCACCACCCTAACAGGAAATCTTCCTTTTCTTTCTGAGTCCATCAAGCTATTAAAGAAATAAAGTTAATTCTTTTAACTTTTTTTCTTTTGCTGGGTTGTGGGGTTTTTTATTATTTGTTTGGGTTTTTTGTGTTTTGTTTTATTATCTGTGGTAGTTACTGTTGCCTGCTGGATAATTATTTTTTCCAATTTTTTTCATGCAAATCAAAAATAAGCTGATGGCATTTGTTTCCATATCCATCATCTTAAATTAAAATATAAATAAGTAGAGCTGTTATAAGGGTAGGCACAGTGTTTGCTGGCAAGCTGCACTTTTTCCATGAGCTCTCAAAGATGATAATTTCTGACAAATCAAGGTTGGTTTTTGTAAGTCTGCTAAAGCCAGGATTCACTGGGACAGACAATTTCAAAATAGCTGCTTATCCTTGACAGCTGTTTCCCTGAAAGAGGACTGACAGGCCTGAGATCTTGACCTGTTTTTAACTGCTAATTGTGACACCTCTGTGATTGCAGCTGATCCACTCAACAGGTGGTGCAAGCTTAGGAAAGTTTATGGGAAGGTGGGGTGGAGAATATTTGGGTTTTACCACATTTGCAGAAGGAGCCTTTGTTGCTTGTAATGCACATTGCTCAATTTGTCTTTTTGCATGCATGTGCTGCAGTCTTCTGCTAATCCTCAGTTGACCTAGTTTCCATGTTTTTTTATGTTGCTGTTTGTTTGTTTGAGGTCAGTGAATAGCTTTTAAACGAGCTTAGCTGATATGGCTTATCCCTACTGTGGTTGTGCCTGTTCCCCTCATAAAATCATAGAATAGTTAGGGTTGGAAAGGACCTTAAGATCATAAGCAGGGACACCTCACACTAAACCGTTCCATGCAAGGCTTCGTCCAACCTGGCCTTAAACACTGCCAGGGATGGAGCACTCACAACTTCCTTGGGCAGCTCATTCCAGTGCCTCACCACCCTTACAGTAAAGAATTTCTTCCTTATATACAATCTAAACCTCCTCTGTTTAAGTTTGAACCCGTTACTCCTTGTCCTGTCACTACAGTCCCTAATGAAGAGTCCCTCCCCAGCATCCCTATAGGCTCCCTTCAGATACTGCTATGAGGTCACCATGCAGCCTTCTCTTCCCCAGGCTGAACAGCCCCAACTCTCTCAGCCTGTCTACATACGGGAGGTGATCCAGTCCCCTGATCATCCTTGTGGCCCTCCTCTGGACTTGTTCCAACAGCTCCATGTCCTTTTTATATTGAGGACACCAGAACTGCACACAGTACTCCAAGTGAGATCTCATGAGAACAGAGGGGCAGGATCACCTCCTTTGATCTGCTGATCACGCTCCTTTTGATGCAGCCCAGGATATGGTTGGCTTTCTGGGCTGTGAGCGCACACTGAAGCCGGCTCGTGTTCATTTTCTCATTGACCACCACCCCCAAGTCCTTCTCTGCAGGGCTGCTCTGAATCTCCTCTTTGCCCAACCTGTAGCTGTGCCTGGGATTGCTCTGACCCAGGTGCAGGACCTTGAACTTGGCATGGTTAAACTTCATGAGGTTTGCATCAGCCCACCTCACAAGTGTATCAAGGTCCCTCTGGATTGGATAGAATTGGATATCCAATTGGACTGAATGGAAGGGCTTTGGCTTTGGCATTGGTCTCTTTTCTGAACTGCACCTTTCTTCAATTTACTTTTCCCTACCAGGCCAGCCTTCCATGACACCTTACTTAGCTTTATTGAAAGTATTTGTGAATGTTTTAGTCTACCTGCCTGTCCAGCTGTTTTAGCCATGGAATGTAAGGGTCATTCTCTTTCAGCNCAAGTATTTTTATGTGAATGTTTTAGTCTACCTGCCTGTCCAGCTGTTTTAGCCATGGAATGTAAGGGTCATTCTCTTTCAGCCTGCCTTCCACCTTGATGGTAGCTCCTCCTCATGGCTTACAGTCTCTCTAAGTAGCGTTTACTCTGTGCCCACCCCGACAGACCAACTTTACTAAATTCACCAGTCAATCTAGGAATTAATTATACTTCCTGGGCCATTCTGTGTTCCTAAAGCACCAGATGGAGTTCAGTGAATCATGTCTTCCTGCTTGCTCTTGAGCTCACCTCATTTGAGGTCTTTTTTGCAGCATAGCATGTATGTTCCTTTCCCTTTTAATCATCAGCTGAGCACTCAGTAGGTCAGTCATTCTCTATAGATTAACCCAAAGACTGAAAAGGTCTGTAAATTATAGATAAAATAAAGCATATAAATTTCATTTGCATATCCTTTCAGAAGAGCTCTACCCCTTTATGTTACTGTACCAGTCACATGAATTCACCTGTTAAATATTGGCAACAGTAGTCTTTCGGTCAAAACTATGTTAATGCTATAACTGTGTAAACATTTGCAGTCTGTTTTTTAATGCTTAGTTGATTGTTATATAGTTTCATAATATAGCCTTATTGCAAAACCTCTGTTATCTTAGCTCAAGTATAGTGTAAAGATGATGAAGCAGCCATCATGGTTCAGGAGAGTGATATGAATGCATCATCGAGCACCGCCTCCGGCAGTACTGGAACAAAGTACGGCTGTCTTGTGGGAGAGAAAAATCAGGTCCTATTTTTTGTTTCCTTATGTAGGTTACTCTGAAAAAAATAGGTTAATGTTGGTAGCAGATGACTGTTGTTTGCTATTTATTCAGTGTTTTTGTAGGTTTAGCATATTTTGTGTTGATAAAGGATAATTTGATTTTGGAAGGTGATTACATATAACATGTTTGTTCGGGCTTGTTACTGAAGAATCCCACTGTAATAATAATGGAAAGCATATTAAGCTTAATTTTAAACATCTGTGATAGAAAGGTAGGTAAGCATTTGAAGCAGAGAATTAAGCATTTGCTCACTTCTTCACAATCTTTGCTCATTCTTTTGCTGGAGGAGGACTGTCAATCTTACGTCTTTTAACTTAAATCTAACCCATGTCCCTACCGTCTGTGTACACTTATTTTTTATAGAATAATTTTATATAGCACTGTGAAATGGGCTTCTGTTATATTGGACAACATAGAATACAAGTACCTGTGCAAAGCTTCATATGAATGTCACCTTTTCTTCCATGTTTAGTGTAGTGAAAAACCTTACAAGTCTTATCAGGACTTCTCATTTATTGCTAGCAGACATATCAGTATTGACAGCTCATCTTTTTGTCTTTTTATGAGAAAAAAAACTTGCTGCAAAGTTAAAAAAAAAAAAATTCTTTTCCATGTGTATATGGATACATGATTCTCATCACACCCTGGAGAGAATCTTGTGGTTTGGGGTGTTTGTTTTAAGCTTCACTGTATTTTTACAGTTGCATGAGTACTTAGGACAGTAGGTTAATAATTAAAATAACCATTTTGTGTGTTCCTCTCTTATTTTCAACTAGAGAACAACTTACGTTTTTTTACCTTGGTGTAACCAGTAACTTTACTAATAGTACATTTCAGTGCTGTTTTCTTTATGTTTTGACAAATTCCAATCATCCACCTTCCATGTGTTGTATTTAATTTAGTATCATTCTGTTACTTTTGATCCCTGCATGGAAGACTGTGGGGATGCCTTTGGTTCACATACCTAATGCTTTATGAAATAAACAAGTAAGCAATTCAAGCTTTGTAGTCAGTGTGCTACATAATGATCTAGTCATAATTTTTGAAGCTGCTGTCAACCCATGTTAAACCAGAGCATCTATTTGAAACAGTAGTATTTCATAGGCTGCATTTGACAGTTCATTATCTTATCTGTGAGAAATCCTTTCTTCTTTCATCTTCCCTCAAAAACAATATCCCTGCAATTGAACTTTAAGTATAAGTCAAGGTCACAGCTTTGGAATAAAGTTATATATGGGAATTGCTTGTCTTCATGTTGAAAATGTGAGTAAATCAAAAGTACTGATACGGTGCTCTAAATCTACAGTATGTTCTCTTGTGTTTCATTGAAATTAAATGATAGGAAGTTTTCTTGACTTTTTAAAACTGTTCTTAGTGAAACATCCTTGAGAGACTCTTAACAAACCTATATAGATTTAACCCTGCACTAAAAAAAAAAAAAATTAAAAAATCAGGGATGATGGTAAATTATAACATATATATATATATATATATGTATATTTCAGTGCCAGATCCCACAGCTTTTCTGAAATGACAGGAGTTAGAAGCCCAAGGGCCTGATCCTCACCTGCGGAAAAAGGCATGCTTGAAGTTAAGTGAGAGGCTGCTGCATTCTCCCAGCCCTTGCATGATCCTCTCAGGTTCTGATTACCATTCAGTTTTTATTCTTTTTCTGTATTTCATCCTTTCTACTGCTGTGGGTCTTTTATTGTGATTTTAAGCTGTGTGAATTCAAAATTATTTTCAAACATTGTCTTTTTTCGCTGATTTTTTTTATTTATTTATTTAGTTTTTTTTTTAATGCACATCAGTGAGATCTGCTGATGTTGGGTGAAGAGCCAGTGAAATAAAAATCAAAGTTGCCTCCAAGGATCCTTCTCTTTTTTATTTGTTGATTCAAACTTTCCAGCCTAATTGGTTTCTCCTTTATTCCTTGTTGGTAGTGACCTTGTAAAGCCTGGTTTTCATGGCTTCTAATATTTCGCTGCTAAATTGTTCATTAATTTACAGTAGGTATATAATGTATCAGTCCTCCTTTTTCAGAAGGACTGATACATTACACACCCACTCTCCATACTGCCCCAGTAGTGTTGCCTTAATCTACTGAAGAATAGTGTTATCTTCAAGGGTTTGTGGGGTTTTTGGGAAAAAATCCCACATACATTACTGGGTTTTTTTTCTGAAATGAATCTCGCATTATATCTGAGGAAGTGAAAATCATGGATGATGTCTTGGTATTTAATAATGTACTGCCAGAACCTCATGGCATAAAGTTTAGTAGCTAGACCAATATTTAAACTGTTGAGCAATGTTATTGCCCTACTAAACCTTGCCACTTTCCACATCTTTCTGCAAGACCTACTTTTGCCTCAGGCTGTAAATGGAAGATGAGATTCTATGATTATAAATCTCCTGGATTAAGTACACAAGAACCACATTGGTTGACATTGGCTTTGATATGTATTTGAACAAAAGTTTATATAGTCATTTTTGCTATGTTTCCATTCTAAAAGTTAATTAACTGATAAGATATAACCCTGGAGCATAGGTCTTCAAATAGGACAAGACTAAGGTTTAAAGAGAAATCGAGACAAAGTTCTGAAGAAAAGGCAAAAAACCAATGCAGTATCTTAGAGAATCTTGCAGTTCTGCATAGCCATACAATCTTAATTTATTTGACCATGCCAGGTCAAACTTGCTCATAGAAATAAATTGCTATGAATTTGCGGTGTGCTATATTTATACTTTCATTAAAGCAACAGCAAGAGTTAGTTTCCCAAGTAGTGCACATTTGTCTGGATAGTTCCTTTCCCTTTGGGCTTCTGATGAAAAAGATGCTATTTACTGTTTCTTTAAAATACACACTTAAAATTTCAAATACCAGTTCTCTCTTCTGAAAAGGAAATGTGACATGAATCTTTATCGGATTTTCAAAGTATTGAGTTAGTTTTGCATTAAATTTTATTTCCTAAGTGACTTACTCAGAATGAAAGAAGTAATTACTGCTTTGGGAAGTTTTGGAAGACTCTTTTTAAATAGATTTCAAATATATTTAAATATATATATAAATAATATATATAATATATATAAATATGCAAATATTTTTAAAGAAATAAATATAAATAAATATTTATAAATAAATATATAAATATAGTTTTAAACACATTTAAAAGACAATACTTGGCTTTAAGGGAAATGATTGTGCTGGGCATAATTGGCCATAGTCTGTTTTCTCTCCAAGGAAAACTGGGTACTATGTTCCTCTGGGCTATGTGTCCCTGAGGCAGCCTCAGGTCTGAGCCACTGATGTGCTCCTGGACCAGCACAGGTCCTGACACTGTGTGTGAACACTGAGGACTTCTCAGAGGTTTGGAGGATATTGCTGCTCTCGCGGAAGCAGGAAGCTGATGATACATACTTGTGGCCCAACTACTTTCAAATGAGCCAGGAGAGGCATGCTGAAGATAAATAGAAGTGTAAGTGTATATAAGTGGTGGGTCCAGTGTTGCGGCACTGGCAGAATATGAAGCAATCAAGTTTCTCTCTCTTCATTTCCATGGACTCTTGTCTTCTTGATTTCTTTTTTTCTTTTTAAAAATATTTTTTAAGAAGTCAGAAAAAAAAATCCATAAACCATTCTGTAGAGTTTTATTTCAAGTTACTTTCCAAAGATGACCTTCCCCTGCTTTAAGTGCTCCTCACTTTAAGTGTGATGACAGTTGGCAAAAATCTACAAGAGATTCACACACAGTGCAGTTTTGTGGGAGAAACTGCTCTGAGGTCCAGCAAAGATGAACAAATTTTCACAGGTGAAAAGGAGTATAAAATGAGAATAAACTGGTGATTTATTATAGCAAAGATTAAAATGGTTTATACTGGAAAGAATGTAATACAAGAAAATGTAGTGTAGTGTCCCAGTCAGCTCTACCCTGGGGTCAGCTAGAGTGAAGTATGTGAAAAATAGCTAAAACCACGAAAATTCTATGATTTTACTAATAATCTTCCAGCTGGGTGGAAAGTGTTTCTAAGTCTGATGCAATTACTTTCTGTCGTATTAATTTGATTTTATTTCATTTGATTTTTTTTTCTTCAGCTGAACCATAAATTATGTGATCTGAACCAGTGGTAAAGAAATCACAGTGGAGAACTTTTTGTGTCCAAATATTGTATCTGTTAAACATGAATAATCTTATAGTGATCCATTGGTGTTTGGATTGTGTAATTGCTTTAGAAACAAATGCTTGCAAACAAATGCTTCATTCATAGATATTAAAAAGAAAATATAATAGGANAAACATGAATTATAGTGATCCATTGGTGTTTGGATTGTGTAATTGCTTTAGAAACAAATGCTTGCAAACAAATGCTTCATTCATAGATATTAAAAAGAAAATATAATAGGATCTGTTGTTTTCCTGTTGAAATAAATGAGTTGTCCCATTGTTTCAGCAGGAATACAATTGCCTTTATAATCTCCACTCAATTATAAGAATTTATTGCAAATCTAGGAAGAGTAACAGAAGCTGCATAAGAAATGTTTTTTTTCTTTTTCTCCCTGTAAGAAAGGAAGAGATCATCATAACAAAAACATAACATACTGTAAAATATCACCCTTTGCATCTTCTCTGATCTTTTACCTGGTGTTTAAGAGACTAGAAGGGGAAAGCAAATAGTCCCTGTAGATCTGTTAGCTTCGCTTCAAAAGAAGAGTAAAAAGGAATGTTCTAGCAGTGAGAACGGTCTGAACAGCAAACATAAGGGAAGATGAATGTAATTATTTTTATTATTCTTAAGAAGCAGACCTATTGGAACTCCTTTTCTCGCACAAAAATGTTCACTGAACATGGTCCAGAGGTAATACTAATTCTTACACTAACATGAAACAGGGTCTTTTATACAGAAATATATCCTCTAGTACTTTGGACTGTTAGTCTTTTGAGGGGATTTTGTTTTTCTTTTTTGATTTTGTTTATCTGTCTTTTTTCCTGCTAAAGAAAGGATGCTCTGAGGTAGGGTTTCTTCAAAGCACTTTTCCCCCACACACTAAGAGTGTTCAGGAAGAAGTATAAAAAGCCTTTCTGTATGTATAATTTATACATTATGTATTATATGTATGGGACTCCCACACATCAGAGTGTGACTTTGCTCTTTCTGGGTTCTGAGTACTTGGGTTTCCTCTTGGGCAAATCTTCAGAAAGGCCTCAAACATTTGATTTCTCAAGGTTGTTCATGGGAAGTTTTTCACAGTCTTTTTCTGTCTCTCTCACCTTTAATCTAAGTAGTGGTACTTTACTGTACTTAGACTGTGCTGACCCTTCAGTCTCAAGTATGGTATCTTTATTTTGTCTCACAAGGTATAGTATTCTATGATGGCTGTAAGATACTTAATTTAGATAGCATGAATTATACAAGTATGCATTTTTATTAGCTTTGGTCAAAGTAGATTTAGTTATTTTAACAGCTTTAGGCTTCAACCTAAAAAAAGCCTTTAGTTTTTAGGCCAGACCTCAAACCTCAAAGCATTTAGTATTCTTATCTGTTCATTTACTTTAGAGAAGTGATAACTGAAGTGGAAAGTTTTATGCAGGAACACTTTATCTACAGAGTCCATTGGTATTTTAGAAAAATATAACAGCAGTTTGTATGGATGGAATATAGGAAGTTATGGGAGGTTTCCAAATTTCAATGTTACTACTTTCTGAATTACAGTTTTGAACTTTGATAAAGATGACAAATCTGTATGCTTTAAAACACCATTGTGGTCTAAATTCTGGTAGAGCATGGTTATTTAAAAATACAATTAAATATAGGATACCACATGCTGGTCTTATTTTATACCAGTCCAAATCTTCATATCTTAGGTACGGTGCTATAAATAACATTGTGTGGGCAGTAATTTCAGACAAACATTCTCTGTTAGATGTTAGATATGTGACCAAGTAGTGAGCAAATATGAATTTTGGAGAATGAATCCACACTGATGGACAACAGGCTGCCACACAACTCCTCTGTAATGAGATCTATGCAACAGCAGGTTAATTTGTGCCATCTTGTCTGCGGCTTTGAATCATGCCTAGTAGGGTAGGATTTGGGTATTAATAGCAGAATTAATAGGGACAAGAGGAGAATGGTCATTTGAGAGCAGGAGGCTCATCAGGATTTTCATCAGGCTGAGCTGAAAATTGTTGAAGGGCATGTATATATCCACAGTAGCTTAGCTGCTGGTCCTTGATCAGCCAAGGGCAGTGAAGAGTTTTGAAAGCCTAAATGAGAAGAGCCAGAGCTGGGGAGTAGGGAACTGAGGAGGAAGTGTAGATTAAAATCTTGGACCATAATATTTTAAATATAATGTTGTGGGAGTTGTAAATATGCCAGTGTGTTAGTGTTACATTCTAGCTTTAGTATCTGTGCTTCACTAAAGTGATAGATGAAGTGAAATGGCAGAGCCCAAGATTTTCAAATGTATTTTCATAAACCAACATAATGCATGTTTTTGAATGCCTGGTTATCTGGAAGGTTATACAAGTGATTAACTTGATCAGACTCAATGCCAAAAAAATTCAGACTGAAATGGACATTTGTCTGGACAAGTTTAGAAGGCTGTCTTCTGAGACCTTCATAAGGATGATTTTGCATGTGAGTTGACCGTAGTGTTGAGCTCTTTACTGCTGTCATGAAAGATGACCATGGGTACTACCAAAAGCTGTACCTGGCTGGAATAAAGCAGGCTTCATAAGATTTTAAGTTTATCCAGCTATCACTAAAAAAAAAAAAAAAAGGCCATTGAATATCTAACTGAGGCAAAACTTTCAAAAGGAAGTCAGTGCTTTCTTAATCAGCTAAGTGCTTTTCAAACTTGCGTTACTAGAATTGAGTTACTTGGGTTACTGTGAATGTGTTTGGTTTACATTTTCTCTCATATTATTTGGCATGTTTGATTCTTTTTATTTACTGTGGTCTCAATATGTGTGTATATAACAAGATGTCTTAGTTTATTTTCAAGTTATGCAATAAATTCATCTTAAATATAACTTGATGATAGGTGCTACAAATAAATTGAACTCAAGTAATTTTAGTAATTGTGGGCCACAGAAAGAGGAAAAAAGGAAGAATATTTTTGCATTTTGTTATGTTCTCTGAAAGGAGCAGAAGCACAGTTTCTGTCATTAATCATCTAATGCACTGCCATTGATTTTATTTTTTATAGAAAATGAAAGTAAAAGCAATTCAAAACCTATAATAATGTTAGGAAAAAAAAGGGGAAAATTGTGAAAGGTTCGTTAGACTGATTGTATAATGTAGGAACACTCAGATTGCAGTTATTCTCTGGCCAGAGTAAATTTGAAACATTAAAAATATCATATTATTTTGTCTTTCTAGCCAGGCAGACTGTGAACCATTTGCAATAAGAAAACGCTTGTATTAAAGTGAAAATGGTGCTAGACATAGATGTATCAATCTTGTGTTCTGTATTCACTGTGTGGGTGGGAGGAGGAATGGCCTTTACTGCAATGTATTTCTCTCCTACTTCTCCTTAAACAGTGGGCAGTCTTGGTTCACAGATGAGGAAAAATTAAAACATCAAGTAAAGGCCAGGTTGGACAAAGCCTTGCATGGCATGGCTTAGTGTGAGGTATCGCTGCTTATGGCAGGGGGGTTGGAACTAGATGATCTTGAGGTCCTTTCCAACCCTAACTATTCTATGATTCTATGACATGTACAGCTCAGTTCTTACAGTGATTCTAATCATATATTCCAAACCAAATAATCCATAAACTTGTTCATAAGTATCAAAAATTGTACTCCTAAGAGGTTACTTTAAAGTGGAACAGAGGTGAGTCCAATTTAAGGCATTATATGACAGAGGTCAGCCTGCACTTATTTTACTGCCCTGGAATGTAATCCCTTTCAACTGCTTGCTTCTGTTGCTTGCTCATGTTGGCTGAGAGTCATGAGCCATGAAGAGCAAACAGTGTGGGAGGGATGTGTGCTTTTGGTATACAGACTGCTTTGTTCCTTCTGGTGTATGCCAATAGCGTGGATCTGTGGGAGAGTTCTGTGGTTGGGTCAGACTCATAAAAATGGCTACCCCAGCAGAGGCATGGCTTTGGCTGTGCTGAAGGTTTCCTACCACCATGCTGGCCCCAGAAATCTGCAGCTCAGACTCCTTTTTTTCTGAGCCTCCTGTACTTTGGTTAACCTGTCTTTTCCTCATGTGCATACCTTATGGTGGGAAGGCTGCAGAGAGGAACCAACCCAAACTGCAGCTAAACCATGGACCTTTAACTTGAGAAGGATCTTTGCAGTTTTGCATGCTTTTTTTTTTTTTTTTAATTTCCTTTCTGTTTTTATCCCCAACTT